>PNEQ01020973.1:57382-68078 GCA_003012365.1 Medauroidea extradentata
GTCATATATCCAATCAACAGTATTTCTAATAATGACAATGTACAACCTTATCAGTCCGAAGTGGTGATGGCTCACCATGTGCTGCGCAGCACCCCGAGTGCACCGCTGTCTTCACTCTTGAGGTCTTCTGTTCGACTCCCGTCGCGCACCTCCTCTTCGCCTGTCAGCCCGCCGCAGCAGTCCTCTTTTATCGCCCACACTGCTCCGCAGGTAGCCGCCTGCCGCCTCACAGTAGACTTTGACGTCACCAAGATGTCTTCACCAGTCTCTCTCCATAGGCGTAGCACCTTCCTCTAGCACTTCCAATAGCGAACTCTCCTCAAATGTGCCGATTCTGTGGTTTTATACTAGCCCAGACAGTCGGGTGTTCCCCGCATTACAGGGGTCTAAAAATAGAAATTGATATTTCATCATGTTTCGGATGTGCTTGTAGTCACGTCGGCCGCCCTCGAAGGGTTAAGACGCTGTTGGGACAGGTATCTATGACGTAGTTTCGGCGGGTTTCCCACTATGAGCCACCCGGACTTTGAGTCATCGGCCAGCCCTCAAGGTGTTACGAAACAGCCGCCGACCACTGGCCTCCAGGAAAATGGCACGCAACAATATATATATATATATATATATATATATATATATATATATATATATATATATATATATATATATATATATAATGATTAACAAGTAACATTTAGAGTCTAGTGATCTGACTTGTTACGACCAAGGGTGATTTGAGGTAACCCCATCATCTTGCGCCGACTGACCCAGGATATTATCTCAGTACAATTTTTTGTGGCTTACTGTTATTTATTTTACTCTCTATGTAAAATAATTTTTGTTTTCGTGTATGTATTTGTATGTTGTGCATTTTATATTATGCTATTTGTGTGTTCTTGTAATGCTCCCATGCCAAGGCTTTACAGCTGTTCATGGGTTCTCAAAACATATAAATTTATAATCGTTGTGTTAAAAAATTTGTTTTGACTTCGACAGCCAGGTACTATCTGTTGCGTCTGTCGCGCCATTGTGATGTTAGTATTACTTGTCTTCGCGCCTGTAGTCATGAAGCTTTCGCTTGTCGGTAGTGTGAACTATTGAAACACACGGCTGCTGTCCACATAGGTACAGGTTCTTAAACCTTTTTAGTCAATATCGCACCAATTTACACTAGCCAGTTTACAAACATGAATAAGTAATTCGTAAAGTTTCATGGCGTCTGTGGGCATGTGGGTCTGTGAAGGAGCGTTATTTTCTGCCGGTGTGCGTACTGGGAATCCATTAGCGAACACATTCGTTTCTGACGCACTCTTAGATGTTTATTCCAGCGGACAAATATCCGGAGGGAAATACGAGCTCCCATTGCTGGGGCATACAAAACACGTGACGTCAGAGTTTAAATAACATCAGTCGTTTGACGTTGAGAGGTCGCTACTCCAAGTCCCGACCGGCGTGGCGTCTTCGTGTGAAACAAGCTAACAACATAAGAGTTTGGTCTTGTTTTTTTATTTCGGTTTCTTTCCTTACGGGCGTGAGTTTCTACATTTTTTACGATATTTGCACCTCTAGAATAATAGGGGCACAACTAAACAAAATATGATTACGAGAGATTGCCATTTGAAATTTTGGTGAGAAAACAAATTTGGGTGTTAAAAACTTGCGCTGTAACAGTAATATCGCCTTTTATGTGGGAATCGATGTACATAATGTACTACTACGCTGAAGCTTCGTGTGTATTTTTAACGAAAGTTGTGGGTCCTACGCACTTGCAACAAGGTGACCACTTTTTTTACGTACGTGATACTGCTCAGTAAGTTTGCATCAATTCATTCCCAGACAGTACAAAAGTTGTAGTGTTAAAATGTCTGCCCTCTTCTATTTTTGATGTAGACCCTTTTGATTTCCTATTCCATCGGTGAGAAAGTCAACACAAATTAGTACTCAGCTACTAATTGTTGCTACCCGAAAGGATACCAACCCATATTTACTAACAGAATACAGTAAAAATTGTAAAAACATAAAAACCACGAACTTTAAACTTGTACATTCTCGTAAATACTCTACATCGTTCTTACTTTGTTCGCTTAGAAACTGAAGTATTTTAAGGTGTAATTATTTTTGAACCTTTTAGTGCTTCTATGGCCATCAGAATGCCTTCTGCACAATTCTCCAGTTCACCTCGGAAAGATATTGGAAATAAAATATTTCGAAGTTGGCTTTTGTCCTTGGAAGTACCTGGTTGATCTGCAATTCTGTGTATTTTTTATATAAATGTATATTTTTATTGATCTTTACGTCTCGTCGACAGCGAGTTTATTAGACGGGGTAGAAATAATTTTACTCAAGGAACAGGAACTTGGGGGGGGGGGGGTCAGCTATGGCATATGGTAAAGAGCCAACCCGGCACTTGCTTGGAATGAATTCAAGAAACTACGATAAAACCGCAATCAGGATGGGCGGAGCCTGGAGGTGAACTCGTGTGTACCCGAATGCAAGTACAACGTGTTAACCGTTGCGCCACTTCTCGGTGTAATTCTGTGAAAACATGCCGCAGCGTTTTTTCGCTTGTCTGCTTTCACGGACGCAGACCCTCTTCTCCTCAGAGTTGTAAGGGAACTCAATGGTTATCCACATGTCTTTAGAAGATAGCGTCGACCTTGTATACCAGTATGTTCGTGTGGCTTGTCTGGTGTGTGCGCAACAGTTAAATTATGGTTCTGGTGCACGTTCTGACATATGCGTACACTATACTACCCGTGGTAAGAACAACCACATGCGGGTCTGTCACCTCGTAATTACTCCATGTAATTAACCCCATTTTGAACACTCACTCTCGCTTTCCGTCGTGGGCCGCAAAACGCCTGGGACCGGCTTTGTTCAGCCGCCGAGAGACATTTTGACTAATGTGGAAATTGCTCGTATCAGAAAGGAAAAATTTGCGAATTCAGTGACCCGTATGCTAGAATCCAATGTCCTGTGCGTACTCGAGCGCCGTCAATTTGTCCACTGTCTGCTTTTCCGGCGAGTAGATGCTAATGTTCAATTGCTGGGACTCTGTTTTTTCGCGAAAAGAATTTTGCCCCAGTTTGTTTCATTGCCTTACGTGCACATTTGCAATTATGCTTCATGGTTATTGACAGCGTGTCTGTGTGAAGAGCCGTATCTCATTTGACTGAGCCAATTACAAAAAACTTTTCTGCAACACCACACGTCTGTGATTTGCTGGTAGAATCTCAAGGCTCGTGACAGTTAAAATATCCAATCGCTGACCACGAAACAGAACTGCAGATGTACACGTAAGGCACCGAAACAAAGTGAGGCAAAATTCTTTTCGCGAAAAAACAGGGTCCCTAACAATTGGTCGGAACTTGCGTATGTATACACAGGACAGTGGAGTCTACCATGCTGCTTACTGAACTTCCGAAAAATTCCTTTCCTTATCTATGCACATATACAGCATGTCCAGAAACGGCCGTATAATCACGCCACATGATTCCTGGACTAAATTGGATACGAAAATGTTAGTGGCAAAATGTTGTACGATAATTTTTTTCGTACACAATGTAGCAACACAGCACGGGAGTAAGTGCCTTCTTGCGCTCATTTAATGACGGCGCGAACAGTGTCAGTCTAGTATCTGTGGAGCGCAGGAGGGGCATAACTCGGCGCTGTGTTGCCACATTGTGCACGAAAAAAATCATCGTACAACATTTTGCTCGTCTCCAATTTAGTCCAGGATGTATGTGGTGTGCTTATTATACGGCCGTTTCTGGACATCCTGTATAAAGATGGATGTTTGTACGTATGTATGTATGAGATCAACAAACTCCGACACCGATTGACCGATCACCATGAAACATGGCACATATTTGTATTTTTTCTGGAGAACGTTTTAATCCTATCCGTTTTATTCCAAGTGGCCAACTTGCCACTAGATGGCGCTGCTGCGCATCAACTTCTATGTCGTTCAACCGATCGCCATGAATACAGGTATATAGATATTTGAACGCGGATAATATTTTCGCGTTATCCATTGCTTGATATGTAAGCATGTGATAGGATTCATATTGTCTTGCCTATAGCGTTGGCAGGACAACCTCTGCCGGGTCCTGCTAGTAGGATGTAATTTTGGTATGTAAGATCCATATTCACTGCGCCAACAAATTTTGTAATAGGTTTAATAGGTACACTGGAAAGCTCAGTCATCACAGCGGCTCTGTATAGATATTGTGGAGGGGAGGGTTGAGAAATTTTGTCGGTTCTGAAAGGAAGTCCTTTTGTCTCACGGAACATCTCAAATATGCACTCGGGTGTTTTATACTTTTTCAGAAACTGATAACTGTACTGCGGCGTAATTTTTTACCGGTAATGCACATTGTGTGTGTGTTTGTATGGTGTAGTTATTTCAGTATTAGTACAATGGGGAAAAATAGCGAAACCAGGAAAATAAAATTTGATAAATAATGTCTGTGAATGTTTCCCGAGAGGAAGTAGAAATAAGATACAAAGCATGGTGGCTACACGGGATTGCCACATACCTGAAAAACCTGGAAAAAGTAGAAGGTCGTGAAGAGAACTCATCAATAATAAGGGCAGCCCTCGCTTGCACTGGGTCTGCAGTCATTTGACACAGTGTCTTATTGAATGAGTTAGACAACATGACATGCAGTTGGCTGCGATTCCATTGTGTATCACAGAGCGTGTGTGAGTGTGTCAGGAAGACGACGCCGAGCAACAATTGAACAATTAGTGTCTTTGAGCGTTGCTGTAGGTAGGAAGACCCTGAGAGAAAAATTGTAAGTTCTGCAGAATGGGCAATGATCGAAATAGGCAAACATTTTAAAACAATTAAGACCCTCATAAACATTACAAATACCTTCCTCTAATCAAGGCCACACCTGGTAGGTTTACAGAGATTTTGAAAATATATTTTTTAAAGCAAGTTAAATGTTCATTTAGAAGAATCCCTTCATTGTTTTGTTACAAATACATATCAACATTTTTACCTAATTATTTTGGTAGCAATAAACCTCATAGTTTTTCCCAAGGTATCACCAACTTTGTTATGAAAATAACTCAGATTCAAGCAAAATTATTTGTTTGCAAACGAACGGTACTTTATTTTGCAAAACGCGTGCATAGAATTGTACACAGTAAGGGTGCTCGTAGACTTGAATTTTTTCAAATAATTCCGTTTAGAAAGTTTTGAGTTTTTTGCACAAATGTGGAAAAAAAGTACTTATCATGGCCTTACAAATGTATCCAAAAGTATCTCGTTGCTTTAATTTTAACTGTACAATTTTTTCATTTCTATTATATCGATAGTTTTTACAATTTATATGAACCGAAATACAGTAAAATTTTGACGTATTTTAGGATTTTACGTGTGTTCAATAGCGGATATGTCAGAGTTGAGCAGTGTTTGGTATAAATACAATATTAATATTAGCGTAGACCTAAACTACCGGTCACTTGGGCGTGAGCATAGCTTAGGCTGACAAACTGAACCCTTGTTTATGGACATGTGACATTACGAATGAAAATTGAGGCGACGTGGAAAACCCACATTGAATAAAATTAATGAATTTAGCTGTTGTCAACAAATGTTTTAACGTGCATACGATTCCGAAAAGAGATTGTAGCCACAAATACAGAACCAAAAGTTACCCAGACAATTAACAGAAACAAGGTGTATAAAAATGACGACAAAATTAGACGCGGAGGACAACATTAACACAATCCAGTTTTATCTCTATTTTTACAATTTTTTTTTGTTTCTGGTCTGTCTTTTAGGTTTTGCCTTCGTCGTCATACAGAAATATTATGTTTTTAATGGTTTGTTGCTAATGCCGTTTACAGACTTTTACTTAATTGCTTAATTCTAGTGTTTGGTTATTTTGTTTTAACGTTAACGTCCCCTCGACCGAGCGAGGTGGCGCAACGGCGATACGTTGGGACTCGCATCTGGGAGGACTCGGGCTCGATCCCAGGTTCCGGCCATCCTGATTTCTGTTTCCCGTGGTTTCCCGAAATCTCTCCAGGCGAATGCTGGAATGGTGATAAAGGCCATGGCCGAGTTCTATCCCAGTTCGCGTAATTGAACCAAGTTGTATTTCACCGTCTCTAACGACCTTGCTGTTGGTGAGACTTAGTCAGTTTACCCGACGTTTACGCCTTCGAATAGCGCAAGGCCTTTGTGGAGGTACACTGTGGAAAGGGAGGATTCGGGCGGCGCCTCTTTAAGGAATCATACCATAACTTGTATGTACCCCAGTTCTGGCTGTCAGAATTGCGGGGAGCTGTGCACCTTACGGGTGTTCAAGTAGGGAAAAATTACAATTTTATATTTTTATGAAATAGTGTTTGTTTTATAGACTTTACTTTAGAGTACACTTTCCTCTTATGAAAAAAAATTAGTTCAGCCAGTTTTTCCATAATGGCATTTCAGAGTCAACATTTGCATATTTTTACTTCATACAAAACTTGAAACCCAGAAAACATAACGAAATGAAAAAAAATCACATCAAAAACATTTATTACAGTCTACGGCTTGAAACATATAAAACCCATTACAAAATTTGTTTGTATTTAAAATTAATTTTAAAAAATTTGCTAATTTTTTGTTACTGTTAGCAATTTTTTTCAATACAAAAATATGTGTATTATGGGTTTGTATGTACTTGCCGTAGACCGTGACGTAGTTTTGACGTGTTTTTTCATTTCATTGTGTTTATTGGTTTTAAAGTTTTTTTTAAAGTAAAAATATGCAAATTTTGACTTTGAAATACCATTGCGGGAAAACTGGCTGAGTAAATTTTTTTTTTCATAAGAGGAAAATATACTGTGAAGTAACGTCTACAAAACTAACTATATTTTATACAAATATAAAATTATGATTTTTCCCCACTTGAACGAACTTAAGGTGGTTACACAGTTAAAAACTTTAGCATTTATCTTTTACATTTAACTTAACGATAACTTTCAATACATGGCTTATTATGGAGTCGTGCCCAGTGACTTCGCCAAAGCTAGTGTCCAGCAGCCTTGACTTTACGATTCCGATAAATTGAAAACTTCAAGTCATAGTCAAGATGGCCGTTCGCTAAGAACCAGCTGATTGTGTATGTTATAATTAAAAATGTTTATTTCTGAATATCGTTTTATTCTCCAGCATTGAGATTTCATGAATAATGTAACAGGAATGTCTTAAACATACTCGAAAAACCTTGCAAATAGCGTTGGAGAAGTATTTGTAAGTGAACTGTAAGTTGCATCAATAGACGGCGTTTATGTTGGTCTGAAAAATATTATAATAGACGGAAAATATTTATATATTTGGGCTGATATTTTGAAATATTTAAATGGTATGCTTTTATAGCAAATATATAATGATTTATAGAACATTATTTCCGCTTCAAAAGTATTGTTAGTCGTTTTTCAACGGTCGTTACTTTTAAGTGTACGTTCGTATTGTGTATTGACGAAATACTTAAAGTAACGGAAATGTAAAGTCAAAGGTTATATATTCATTTGTGTATAGGCCTTTAACGTCGCTAAGAGGAGAAGCCATGTGTCGAGGCGGCATGTGCTACGTCGAAATTAGTTTTTCCTGTCGCCTTATGGCTTCGAAATCAGATGTTACACACTTAACTGAGCCCTGTTTACCAGGGTCCCGATTAAATATCACCACCTACTATTTGCACCGCCGCGCCGCCCGCAGTGCAACGCAAGTACAGAGCAAGGTAAACGGGTCTTCTATTGCACGTACGTTAATATTCAATTACAATGCAGCGCAACCAGACGCAACGCAGGTCCAAATTATGCGTTGCTTCCGTAAAAACCGATGTATTGATTTTTATGGGTGCAACGCAAAATTTGCACCTGGGTTGCGTCTGGTTGCGCGCGCTATAATGGAATTACAAATACGCACACGCATGCAATAGAAGACCAATTTTACTTGCTCTGCGCTGCACAGGTGCAGTTGCGGGTAGTGATATTTAATCGGGATCCTGATTATACTTGGCAACATGCTGATTGAGACTAGGTAAATGTATAAAACGTGCAAGGTGTCATCAGTACTTCACATGCCAACTGAAAGCCGAGTTGCCAACTGACAGCAGAAATATCAACTGAATTCAGAGTCGTCGTACTTTTCCTGTTTGAATAAATGAAACATGGTTCTGCATGTGCGTCTCTTTCCAAGAAATGAACATATTCAACGTAGTTGATACCAGTAGTTGTTACTACTTCCCTAAGTGGCTGGCAAATATTTGCGTTACCGTCGTTTAGTTTCAAGGACTGCAGTTCCCGCCAATTCTAATGTTCGGTGAGATCAAACACCAAGCTATGATTGAAAGTTTGTCGACAAACACGCAGATTTTGAAACACTTCTCAATGCAATAGACGCCTTGCTTTGTCATTGCCATTTTAATGGCTGAAGAGTGACTACGTCACGCATCGTAGCAGCGTATGGATTTCCATGTGCGGGGGTCATACGTGGCCGTCACGTTTCGTGGGTACCAACGTTGTAAAAACACTGCATGATACATAAATGCGTACAAAACCCATTACAAGTGGGACTCGTGCCGGATGATGCTGTTGGTCGGCGGCGGGTTTTCTCTGGGCTATCCGGTTTCCCCCGACCCTTCGTTCCTGCATATATTCCATACTCACTCCGTATCACCCCTCACC
The DNA here is from genome assembly GCA_003012365.1 of Medauroidea extradentata. Taxonomy (NCBI): domain Eukaryota; kingdom Metazoa; phylum Arthropoda; class Insecta; order Phasmatodea; family Phasmatidae; genus Medauroidea; species Medauroidea extradentata. Next base: position 66,071 of record PNEQ01020973.1, read on the forward strand.
AGCGTCGAACACCTCGATGTTAAACATCACTTCACTGAAAGCCTTGCAACAGATTGTAAGGTTATGTCAAGTCCTCTACCTATTTACCTTACAGTTAATTTTAGGGCTAATTTAAAAACAAGAGAAAATACAATCGGTGTCTGAGAACACAGTTTGTGCCTCAGTGGAGTTAAAATTTCCAGAGATCAATAACACGAGGCTTCTTTTTATTATAATTTTAATTGACCTTTTATGTTTATAATTTCCTACTCAGTGGTAATGCTCGGAGGGAACCATACCAGGTAGCACTAGACTACCTTAAGAAGCAAAGTGTGTTTGAGACGTTTATCATTCGTTAACGAGTGATGATGGTGTGACCATTCAAAATATGTGTGTTCACGACCTGGTTTATCACATTAGCGACCGACTATTAAATTCTGGATATGGCTGTTGAAGTCACTATTGGCTTCTCAGTTCGCATCAGAATGTTACACGGCGGGTATGTGTGGGGTTAATCTATTGGTAGCTCAATGCGATACGAGAAACATATAGGCACTCCAGTTCTAAATATTAGTCTAGGCTTGTTGATGGCTAGTGTTGTTTATGAGTGATTGGTAAATTCTGGATGTCGTCGTTTACCGGGCGTCTTCTTCTACGGTTGGGAAACCTCGTCAGTTGAAAGACGTCGCTCCTGGGATGGCTGAATCAGTTGTACAGGGCAACAGGTTGGGTCGGCTGGGCAGTACGACGGAGTAGGGCCTGAATTCGTCTCTCTGGATGGTGCGAAACTAGCCCTGGTCATCGGCGATAGGGTGAAATTCCCTGCAGACGGCCCTCAGAACCTGGACAGTGGCCCCGAACGACGACCCTCCTGGCGGACCTCCTCGAAGATAGTTCTCGACGATAGCTCTCGACGCAAAGTTCACTGCATTCGGCGTTTTGCCTCCATCCGGTATCAATTCATTACTGATACAGTGGACTTCTTAGTATACCTCTTCATATTGAGCTTCGTCGTCCTTCTCAAAGGCTACGTTCGTCGAAAATCCCTTCCGTCGTCTTACTTAGCTTCTTTTATTTTCTTTTTTCTCGAACATTCTTTTTTTTCTAAACGTTCCATAACTTCGCACACCTCACTTCTCTTATCCAATTTTACAACCTCTATTCACTATCGATAGCACGGCAAACCAGGTCACAGTACGCGATGGTGATCAAGTGAAACTACTTTCATAGGTAGAAACCTGGAGGTCATTACCACTGATAAATTCTATTACAATATAAAGTACAAAAACAGGAACATGTAATAAAATAACACGGCTCGAGGCGTCTACGGCCAAAGATACTTAAGTATACATAGATAAACAAACGTCAATATTTCTAAACATAAACAAATCATGCGGATATATATAAATAATCAATTGCTATGTTACAAGGCGTGAGAAACAATAGCAGAATGATGTTTATAGTTTGTGAAAAATCTAAATTAAAAAATGCATTCGAGCGTGTTTTGTTTTTTCGGAAACCTTACAAACGTACTTGGGCAATTATTTTTACAGACGACGAGGAAACTGTATATCCATGTTTGTATTGTAACATAGCAATTGATTATTTATATATATCCGCATGATTTGTTTATGTTTAGAAATATTGACGTTTGTTTGTCTATGTATACTTAAGTATCTTTGGCTGTAGACGCCTCGAGCCGTGTTATTTTATTACATGTTCCTGTTTTTGTACTTTATATTGTAATAGAATTTATCAGTGGTAATGGCCTCCAGGTTTCTACCTATGAAAGTAGTTTCACTTGATCATAATCGCGTACTGTGACCAGGAGGCCAATTCTCGTTCAGATCGGCGTTAACGACAGTCCTGTTAACACTAGCGGGATTCGCCGTTTGTAGCGGGACTGCAGCTCGATTCTCATTCGGGGCGACCGCGAGTTAACAGGAGTTCTAACTGGACTCGTGCTCGATCTAGCAAGAGATGTTTTAAATACAATTCTCATCTAGACCGAGCAGCGGTCTAACGGGAC
>PNEQ01020974.1:0-25066 GCA_003012365.1 Medauroidea extradentata
AATGTGCCAATACTACTTTGGTACGATCACAGAAGTGCTGCAAAACAACTGTGGTCCGATCACAGAAGTGTGCTAAATCAACTTTGGTCCGATCACAGAAGTATGCCAAAACAACTGTGGTCCGATCACAGAAGTGTTGCAAAACTACTGTGGTCCGATCACAGAAGTGTTGCAAAACTACTGTGGTCCGATCACAGAAGTGTGCCAAAACTACTGTGGTGTGATCACTGAAGTGTGCCAAAACTACTGTGGTCCGATCACAGAAGTGTGCCAAAACTACTGAGGTCCGATCACAGAAGTGTGCCGAAACTACTGTGGTCCGATCACAGAAGTGTGCCAAAACTACTGTGGTCCGATCACAGAAGTGTGCCGAAACTACTGTGGTCCGATCACAGTGATGAGAGTCGAGTATAGGTTATTGACGTTCAACCTGACCTAGAATCAATACGCGAAATAATCGTGCCTCTATCGTTTGATAGAGCCGGTGATTCTTGATTGAAAGAATACTGAACCAACTTGCGTCATTGTCTTGCGTGCACATCTGCAGATCTTCTTCATGGTTACTGTGCAATGTATATTTGTGCACAGGTTTCACTCGTTTAACTTCGCCAACCATATCAAGGTTACTACGATACCTCACGTCTGTGATTGGCTGGTAGTACCACGAGACAATGAGAGTTAGAAACGTCCTATTACTGTCCACGAAGCAGAGGTAGACGTATGCACACAAGGCACTGAAACATTTGTTGTAAAATTTTTTTAACCAAAACTCACTGGCTGTGGATACAGTTTGGGCTTCATGTGTACGTCAGCAGCTGTACTTCATAGTCAGCGATTGACTATTTTAAACTGCTTAATGTCTTAACAGTTCACTATAAGACGTACGGTGACGCTGTAACCTTATCCTGATTGGTGCAGTTAAACGAGACACGTCTCAGCACTGTCAATTATCATGACGCAGAGCTACTGTGAACATAAGGCAGTGGAACAAATTAGGCGCAAAATTCTTTACACAAAAAATCACTGGCTCTATCGACTGAGCAAGTAAGGTCCACTTAGTTTGTCGCTACATAATAAAGCGAAATGTGCATATTTGTACGGATAGGACTTCAGTTTTCAACGTCTTTTATTATTTTTATATTTGTACCAAATATTTTTTCTTATTTTAGACATAAATTGTGACTAAATCTTCCTCTTAGAAAATATTTGTATCTTTAATAGTTTTTGTGTAATGAATCGTAAACATCAAAATTTGCACTTTACGGTTTTATGCACGCCACTAAACAAACTGACATATCACACCAAAAAACTTTACAGCGTATAACAATGTTGTAGACTGTGATCTGACACATATTAAAACGAAAAAAATATATAAATAGTTTTAGTATTTTTAAAAATGTTTTGAAATGTACAAATTATCATTTCAAAACTCAGCATATTTTATTAAATACAAAAATTATTTATTTTTGGTTATGTCAAATCATAGCCTACAACATTGTTATACATAGTGATTTTTTTCGGTTTGGTATGTCATTTGGTTTTAGTGGCGTGCATAAAACCGTAAAGTGCAAATTTTGAAGTTTACGACTCATTACGCAAAAACTATAAGAGATACAAAAATTTCACAAGAAGAATATTGAATCACAAATTATGTCTAAAATAAGAAAACAAATATCTGATACAAATATAAAAATAAAAAATAAAAAAATACGTTGAAAACTGAGGTGAACCGCGCCCGTAACAATCACTTCGAAAACTCAACTTCTTATTCATCTGCCTACTTCAATTCAAAAAGTTCTATAGTTGAGACTATGTGTGCTCGAGCATCCAGCAGCTTCTCATTGGCTGTTGACTGGCCCAGTGTTACATGTTGTTACGAGAGTAACATAGCCATGAACGCAGCCGAGGGCGGAGCAAGCTGAGTGAGGTTGTTTTAACAACATCTCGGGCCCCGACTATAAAGGCTTGCGAAGAGGCTGCGCGAGGCAGAGCCACCGCAAGGAGACACGAGCTGCCGGACGACATCGGGGCCAGAGGGTCGTCAACCACGTCGAGGGGCAGCCAGCTCCGGTGTCCAGGAGGGCCACAGCCAGGGCAGCGGTCCGTCCCCGGAGTCGAAGCGCGAACCAGCCGTGAGAGACGTAAGTGAGTTCCCAGTTAGGTTGGCTTTGGGTTCGTACATTGGATTGTGCCGATACAGGCTACACAGATACAAAGTAGTAGTTTAAATTAATAAACAAGGGGCTTGTTCATTATTGGCGTTAACTATTCTTCTACACCTTGGACTATCCCTCACTATTATCCGCTCTAATTATGTAATTAAAGGTTTGAGTTATCCTTGAGCTATTATTATAAAGTTTGCAACACTTCATCCTAGAGGACATCAGGTAAAGTTTGTAACAATGTGATTGGATATTCTTTTAGCTGCTTCTTTATTATTGGTTCAGTGTCAAACAAGTCACGAGTCCACACTGAAAAAAAAGTATTGTTGTTGGTACCTTACTTATGTTAAAATAAGGACAACAGCCCAGTCAGGTTGTGACTACTATCTGGATTATTCCTATAACAATATGTTTTGTAGGAGCAGATGGAGAAAATAGCATCTTTCTTTTACAGAACATATTGTCACTTCCACAGGACAGATTATTATAGGAATAATCCAGATAGTACTCACAACCTAACTGGACTGTTGTCCCCATTTTAACATAAGTACACAGTAAAAAAAATTTGTACATTTACAAGGAAAATCTTGTAAACTAATATCAGAACGTAATAAGTCAGGTAATAAAAGAATTATGTCAGAAACCTTTTAAAGTGGTTACAAATATTGTAAACACCTTTGCGAACTAGTAAAATAAACGTTAATGAGCGCATTTTTCGATTTCAAACCAAATAAACCTAGGAGACTTGACACATTTTACAAAACATTTCGTAATTTTACAAAAAAGTGTTGTAAACTTAACCAGATATTAGCTGTACATATACAAAATTTGTTTGCACATTTACAGAAATGTTTGTAAATATACAAAGAAGTTTGTAAATTTTACAAAAAGTCTTTGTAGTGTTACCAAAAAACTTTTTGTACAAGTACAATTTTTTTTACTGTGTATGGTACCTACAACAAAACTTTTCTTTCAGTGAGTTGCGAAAGCGGCACGAACTTGTAGTTGTTTGAATTCTAACATGCGCTCAAAAGAGGACAAGCATTTTCCAGCTCCGTGTCTTCATCTCACGATACTGCAAGAACAACTGTACTGAACATACTTTCTTGTTGGGTGGTTCTCAGCCAATGGAATGCCGGGCTAACTGTGTTCTAGTTACACTTTATTCTTTCTGTAACAACACATACAAGCCTGCATGTTAATATGCTTGTTTACGAGAAACTACTTTTTATCGAGAAATACTTCCCTTGGCCTGGTGTAGTGTTGGAATAGAATCCATATAAAATACTACGGTAGTAAAAAACGAGTATTTTAGTAGTTTCCTTATCGTTATTGTTTTATTGTCAGTCCTGTAGGTCTACCGGCTCAATAATATTGCGAGATACATACTGACAATTACATTATGAATGTAATTGTTCGGAATTGTAAATTAAAATGTAACAAGGCAATAATACACTTAAGTAAATAGTAAACAAAACATACTTATTTGTCGGCATCATGTTGCTGGCACTGCGCTGTGTAACTTGTGTAGTGACGGTGGTTATGTTTTGAGAAAATAAGGTTGTTTACGTTCATTTAGATATGTTTTATTTTATGGACAAAAACGTATAAAATGTTGAATGATACGATTTTAAAAAAAAAATTATTTCATGTATTTGTAAATCTACCGTTGTGAATTGTATTTTGAAGTGTGTGTACGCGTGTGTGCCATTGCAGTCACACCAACCTTTCAAACATAACAGATTTGCACTTGGCAATAAAAACAATCGTTTCATTTATTTACCTCGAGTGCCTTCTGTGGTATACCTAATATGATCGATGACGTCTTTACTATGGTGGTTTAGCTTGCCATAACAAAATATTAAAAAAAAAAAAAAAAAAAACACGTTTTAAAAGTTACTCAGTTATTTCTTTCTATAGGTTCCTTTGAGAACAATTAAATAAACTAAGCTAGCTTTACCATAAATATTCACTACTGAACTATTTAAATTACAACGCAACTTGTTTTTACCATTACAATTTTCTTTTAGACAAAGCAGCTTTTCATTGGTTCGTATTTAAACCAAATAATCTTGTACAGCAACAAGATTTAAGTTGTGGGAAATTGCGTGTACTTCTGGTGCACTGAGTGTACATGTCTCGGTTTCTGGTAGTCTTGCCACCTTGACAAAGATATATCGCCATCTCTCAGCCACAATGTGTGATCGTATGCACGTCCTGCTCTCTTGGATCAATACCGCACGACTCTACGGTGTGAGCATACAACACTTCTACTGCTTCATTCACACAGGCGACTAGAGATCAACAACGTTTACACAACCCACATTATAGACTGGCTGAAATCATGTAGAGGAATCCTTTCTAGAGCCCCGGAATATTCCGCAAATTCGTTAGACGAGAAGTTGACTTCGAACTCATGCACATGTGAGTTATGTTCGCGATAGTTATATTAACGTTGTATGGGAATGCACCTTAGGGCGAGGGTAGTATCTACCCACCGAGTCGGTGGCAATTTGATCTGGAGTAATGGATTGGGACCTCACAACGGAGCAGTGTCAAATGAAAAGGAGAGGGGGATGAAACGGGAGTTCCCAAGGAAAGCCGCTGATCAGCACAATTCCCACATGCGCAAACCCGGGAGGTCACCCTCCCAGAAATCGAACCTGGATCGCCGTGCTGGGACCGCGGGATCTGACCGCTTGGCCATCTAGGCCCCATTTTCGCGATTGGGTCGTTGTTTATTGTACATATTCGGTCACGAATTCAGTTATTCGGTCAATTGTTATAATTGTAAAGTATTCTGATCCGCACTGAGCTTGTATGGAGGGTATGTTTAGAGACTAGTTAGCGAAATGGTGGGTGCTCTGAGATGTGCGCAGACCAACTAATCACAAACCACAGGCGTAGGAATATCCGTGAGCTAGAGACATTACTGGGAAGATGAGGCACAGGAAAGTCATCACCAAGAATGCCATCACGCGGAAGCTATATTTCAATCACTCAGGTGTTCATCTGAAGCGTGGTGGAGCAGTTGGAAAACATCGCCTCGCATTCGAGAGGACCCGGCTCCGATCCCCGGCTCCGGCCATCCTGATTGAGGTTTTCCACAGATTTCCGAAATCCCTCCTGCTGGGATGGTTCTATCAACAGGCCCTGGCCGACTCCTACTCCCCTCCCCTCCGTGTACCACTACCAAGACCATGTGCTGTTCTAGGGCGTGACAAACGTCCAAATGAATTAATATACTTTGGTAACAAACCGTGTCCATTTGTGAGAAAGACGTTTCCAATTTGACAGCGATAATCGAAATAAACTTAATGTGACACCAAACGCCAATGTTTCGTACGCCCAAGGCACGTAAGTGTTTTTAAAGTATAACCACGATGAAACATTTTTCCTCTTTGTGAACAGTACTGGTCATTAGCAGAGATGGTGGTTTGTAGCGCAAAACTTTATACGCCAACGATGCCAATATATAGGTAGTGCCCGGTAGTTTTCGCAAAAAGATTTTTGCCCCACTTTGTTTCAGTGCCTTACGTGCAAACCTACAGCACAACTTCATCCTATTGACAGAGTGTTTTGTACAGAGCTGTTATTCACATTACTGTGCCAATCAGTGCACGGATAACTGCCACACATCACGTCTGTGATTTGAGGGTTTAAACTCCACACTAGGTGTTACGGCATCCGATCACTGACCACGAAGCAGAGATGCGAACACTGAAACAAAGTGGTGCAAAAATATTTTTGCGAAAACTAGCGGGCCCTATATATACACCATTGAAAACGCTGCAGTTCCTTACGACGTACATGATTGGTAAGGGCCGTGAAATATCGTGGATTCAATGACCCGCATGCTAGAATGCGCTGTCCTATGTATACTCAAGCCCCGTATATTTGTTCGTTGTCTGTTGTTCCACTGAGTAGCAGCTAGTGAACAAATGATTGGTAGAGACCCGGAAATTTCGCACTTTCTCTGGAGAAGACGTTAGGTTCCTAAGTCCTGCCCATGTTAACTACGTTAGTAGATAAGGTTTGTACGTTTGAAGCCAATTACCCTTTTTTATGCTCAAAATCGCACCATAAATAATTCCCTAAAGTTGTCAAAATATTCAGGCAATGTGTTCACAATTTCTTATCAAGATATTTTTACAAAACCGCCGTAAGAGGGGAAAAAATCGTTTTGTTAAAATTTAAAAAATGAATAGTTAATTACATAACTCCAATTTTTCTTCAAATCTAATCGCATGACATTTTTTCCCAGGACCACATTTTTTCATTCCTTCGTAAATAATATTTATAGAACCACTGTTAACATCTTCTAAAACTAGATTACTAAATTTTTGAACATATCTATCTGGCAAAAAAACTTTCATACATTTTATTTCTAATAAAAGTCGGCGTCCAAATTTTGTGTCTATTATTTTAGCTTTATTTATTAAATATGGTTTGTCTACTGTCAGTTCATAAATGTTTGCAAGTTCTTTTATTATTATTATTATTATTATTATTTATTTATTTAACACATTCAACGTTGCCTCCATTTTCTTTCTAAGTTTTTTGCTTCTATTTATAAAAAAAAATTATAAATTTTAAAAATATAAAACTAAAAATGTAACTTTTATTTTTATATTTTTTGTAAATCTGACAAAGGAACAAAAATAAAAAACATATTAATTTTTTTGTAATAAATGGATCCAAAAATGAGTGACGAGTCCCGAGTCAAAACTGAATACGCAAAAAATAAATGTTAATGCTTGGGATAAATGTAAATTTAAAAAAAATTTTTTTAAAAGAGGGATTTAAAAAACCTTCTGAAACACAACTTAAATGTAATGTTTGTGAAAATTATTATAAACCTTCTCGGGAATAAAAACATTTAGCAACTAAAAAACATGTAAAAGATTGTATAATATAAAGATTTACTGATTAATTTAAATTTATGGCTTCCCGTATTGATAAACTTTCTATAAAATATTACTAAAGAACAATTTAGAGAAACATTTAAATATTTTGAAGGTGAAAAACTGGATTTAGTTACTAAAAACGGAGTATATCGATACAATTGTACGGATTCTAAAGAAAAATTTAAAGAAACAGAATTGTCATCTAAAGAAAAATTTTACAACAAACTAAATAAAACTGATATTTCTGACAAAGATTACAAATTTGCCCAAAAAATTTGGAATAAATTTAACATTAAAAATCTAGATGAATATACAGAGTTATACAACAAAAGTGATTTATTAATGTTAGCTGATATATTTGAAAATTTTAGAGACATTTATATAAACAATTATAAAATAGAGCCTTCTTGGTATTTTATAGCCCCAGGATTGGCCTGGGATGCTATGTTAAAACATACAAAAATTGAATTAGAATTATTAACAGATTACGACAAAATATTCATGATTGAAAAAGGAATTAGGCGTGGAGTGTCCCAGTGTTGTAAACGTTATGCTAAATAAAGCCAATAATAAATATATGGAAAATTATGACCCTAAAATATAAAATTCTTATTTAGAATATGTAGACACACATAATTTATATGGTTGGGCGATGACACAATATTTACCTTATGAAGATTTTAAATGGGTAAATTGTAAACTCAACAATCCAGATTATTGGAGAAAATATATACTAAATGTGGAGAACAATCTCAACTATGGATGTAATTATGTTAGAGGTTGATTTAGAGTATCCCAAATAATTACATGATTTACATAAAGATTTGCCTCCTGCTCCAGAAAAAAAAATACCACAAACAAAACTATTACTAACTACTATATGTGAAAAAGAAAAGTATGTACTGCATTATGTAAAACTTAAACAATCTTTACCTTTAGGAATGAAATTGAGAAGAGTACATAGAGTATTAACATCCAAACAATCAGATTGGATGAAAAATATATATATATATTGTTTTAAATACAGAAAATGGAACAAATGCCAAAAATAATTTTGAAAAAAATTTTTATAAATTAATGAATAATTCAGTCGTTGGAAAAACAATGGAAACTATTAGAAATAGAGTCGATATCAGATTATCAACCAATTCTAGACAGGAAAATAAATTAATTGCAAGACCGATTTTTAAAGACAGAACTATATTTTTCTAATCTTTAGCTGCAATTAATATGCGAAAAACCAATTTATGATTTAATAGACCAATTTGTGTTGGAATGCCTATATTAGATTTATCAAAAACTTTAATGTTTGATTTTCATTATAATATTATGAAACCAAGATATGGGGAAAACATTGAATTATGTTATGCTGATACTGATTCTTTAATTAATTATACGAAAAAAATGATTTTTACGAATAATTAAAGAAATTATTCAACATTTCCATACATAAGATTATGAAAAAGATACTAGATGCAATATACAGCCGATAAACAAAAAGTTATTCGTAAAATTAAAGATGAAAATATTGGAAAAATAATGGAAGAATTTATTGGACTGAAATCTAAAATGTATGCAATAAATGTTGAAGGTGATGTTAAGAAAAGAGCAAAAGGTATTAAAATTCTGTAATTAAAAATGAGATGATAACATTTGATGATTATAAAACTTGTTTATTAAAAAAAGAAATATTGTATAAAAATGTGAATCTAATAAGAAGTAAAAAACACAATTTATTTTCAATTGAATCTATAAAAGTAGTATTATTACATGGAAATGATAAAATATGTATCCATGAAAATTGTATTGATACATTGCTGATCGGTCATTACCAAGCGACAGCTAAAGCAGTCTTAAAGACTGTGTCTAATTAAAAAGGAATTAAACAATATTAGAATAATTAATTCAATCAAAAAATATAATATATAAAAATATAAAATAATAACTATACTCTATTTCATATAAGTTTGGATAAATTTGACAGCATCTTATGGGCAATAATTTTCAGTATTTGTGATATGTTGCACATTGTGAAACATTTTTAATCTGAAATGAACCTGTGATGTCCATTTCAGCATTTGTACCTCAAAGTTTGTCTTGTGTAGTGACACAAATAACAAAAAATTGACAAATTATTGCCCATAAGTTGCTGTCAGATTTATCCAAACTTACATGAAATGGAATATACTTACAAAATTTCTTCAGTAATTCTCTCACTTCTAACATCATAATATACAAGACTTCTTTGGCTAATTAACACTACATTACAAATTGTTGTAGCAACTATCGGTTTTATGAAATCTACAGAAAGTTTAGTATTAGTTAGATTCTTAACAATAGAAGTTTTTCGATGTAAACAATCAATAACATATATTGCTCTTTCAGATAGAAATTTATTTGGGTTAAAGTACATTTCATTATCACGATAAGAAGTATGAAATTTAGTTTTTGAATTTCGAAAATCTTTTTAAGCAATGTACATTTTATCAGATATATTATTTTCTATGTCTAGATTCCAATTTTCTTTTGAAAATACTTAGTTTAACACATTTTTAATATTTCTAACATTATAGTGGTCAAATAACGAACCATGTTTATCTTGTTGAGGACCTTCTTTCCTATTAATCTGAAAACCAACAATTACATAATCAGGCACGTCAATCTGTAGGGAATTAAATTTATCTTTTATATCAAACTGAAATCTATTTGAAGCAGTAGGAACAACTTTTTCAAAACACTGCCAATAATGAAAATAAACTGGAATTTTAGGATTTGTGTACAATTTAGCTTTAATTTAATCTCCATAATTAGGTTCATACTCAACAACTGGCTACAAAATTTCCATTTTCTCAATAATAATTTTACCAGCATCAGGAACAGTGTTTGGGTCAGAAGTTCCATCAGCTTTAAGTTTATGTTACCTGTAGATACAAACATCATCAGAACTCCGAATAAATGACATTTTGTAACCACCTTTCCAATAAATATCATTGCAATCTCTACTAAATCCAAACAAATATTTTAGCGGATATGCAACTTCATTATGTTTATCAGCTCTAAAAGAAAAGAATTTATCAACCCCAACACCATTTTCAACCATAGACAACTGTACATACGCTGATTCTAAAATTGAGTTTAACAACGAATGCGCCATATTGAAGGTTATCCCAGGATTGCCAATACTCTCAATTATATTTCCATGTTCAGAAATTTATATTTTTCAAAATAGGGACGGAAATAAATTCTCACAAAGATGAATAGTTGAATCTTTAGCATAATCCTCGTTTTTATCTCTCTTAGTTACCGTAAACACAAAATACGCATAAGCTTAATTCATATGTGAAAACGAATCACCAATTGGTATGTCAATTTCTATTCTGTTATTGTATTTATTTAAATAAAATTTTAGTTTGAACAGTTGGTGGAAACGTCGTAGCTCTCAATTACTTTTTCACTCATTTTCATAGAAAAAAATTTATATTTAAAAAATTATACAACAATATAGTTTTTATTTTTCCATGAATAATGACTACTATAAAAACCTAACCATTTAACTAAAACTTAATCTCCTTTCTTTCGCAAAACTTTTCCCACTAAGAAATCTTTATCATATTTAGTTTTAAGATGATCTTGTTCATAAAACATACCTTTGATTGGTTCATTTTGCATATATTTAATTCTATATGTTATTGGATTTGTGATTACAATACTGTGGTATTTAAAATATCTCAGTTGACCTATTAGGTGTATAGCATTTTCAAATAATTTTGTAGCTTTACTTATACGAACTTTATCTCCAATAGCAAATTTTGGTTTAGAAATTATTTTATTATTATACATATTAGTCAGTATAGAGACTTAATTATTTTTATTTACATCAACAGGTTTCATTTTAATTGTTCTGTGAACGATATTATTGTAATCACAGCACCTTCGCCTCAGTACCGACAACCGCCTTCGCCTGAACTCTCGTGCATGCCCACTTCCTCATGGCGTGCATCACCATCCATCAGCTTCTTCACCGCCCCACCCAGCAGTCCTCATCGTTCACCCCCACATGATTGCTTGCCCACTAGGACACATTGTTGTTGGTATTGGTCATCATATGAAATTATGTATATTTACCAACACAATAAATATTTTGGCTGGAGCTGAAAGTTACTTTCGGTTCCTTATACATACATACATATATATATATATATATATATATATATATATATATATATATATATATATATATATATATATAGAGGAAATTGTGAACTAGCTACGTGCAGTATTTTCCAAAATATCTATCCAAATCCAAGGTTCCTCTTCTTTCTGCCAAGTATGTCACATTGCTGAATATGAGCTGCCCCTATAAACGGGGTCTAACGCTCGTGATGGCAACCATTCTATAAAAAAAGAATGGGTGTGACATATGAGCGGAAAGGTTTGTACAGATGCTAAGGGAATAGAGCAGGTAGTTTGCTATTTTTTTAGCCCAACTGAAATATTAAATTATTTTAGTGTAAATAAAGATGGATAATATTTCTATAGAAAGTGTAATGAAGTGTATATAAAAAGTAAATACATCGAATTCGGAAATGTGTGTATAAAATTTAAATTAGACTGTATTGTTCTCAAATCACTCAGTGTAAAAAATTTTTTAATTTATTAAATGGAACAAGTGATAGAAATCTTGGATAAACATTATATTGATAATAATTTGCATTTGTTAACTGTTTTGTTCGAGAAGAAGAAGTTTATTTCAATATCACAATAGCAGCTGATAAAAACGATATGAAATTAAAATTTGGGAAGATGTAAAATTTGAATTATTTGACATGGATTCATTTAATGTATTTGTAGTTTAAAATCCGTACGGAAATTTTCAGGAATTCGAAATAGAATTTCATGGTATAAATAGTCGCTGGACATTTAAATTTATTGAAAAATAATTAGTTTATAGTCTAATTATTTTTTAAAAAAAAATCTTTTAGTTATATTTTTTATTTTATTCACAGAAATTTACAATTCTTAAATTTTAACTACATGTTTTATTTTTGCGGCAAACTGCCCGAACATTTTGTCAACTTTAGGGAATTATTTTTTGGTGCAATTTCGAGCATAAAAAGGGGTCATTGGCCTCGAATGTACAAACCTTATCGACTTACGTTCACGATTGAGTCACTGTTTCTTTAAACTCATTCTTGAGGACAACGAACCGATATTATACCTGTATGAAAACACACACTGACTCCCGCGCTGCCTTGTCAGATGTACAACTGGCCACTCAGTGAAACAGCAGCAAATGTACAAGTAGCTGAGGACAGAGTGTCTGTGGAGTCCAGCTGGTTGGTCGTTGAACACGCACAATTTCCGGATCTCTAGAGGCTGGGTTAAATTTGTTCTACACGTCTTAGTTGTCTACAAATCAGTCACAGGCGGCAAATATTACAATAGCAGAATTCTAATTGGCTCAGTCAACTATGGTCTATACAGACAAAAGCCACGGAAGCATCCGGCACAGCCTAGTAAACGTACGATAAGGGTGTTCAAGTGCGATAAAATCATAATTTTATATTTCTATGAAATTCTGTTAGTTTTGTAGACGATACTTGCGAGTATAGCTCCCTCTTACAGAACAAGTTTAGCTAGCATAATGTCAAAGTAAAGATCTACATGTTACACTGCCATGTAAATACTGATAAGCAATTGGCCTACTTAAGGAGTCCGCCTACCTCACGCTTCAAATGCGTTGTAGTGTGTTCGTAAACAGGTTTTTTCAACGAGAATATTACACGTGTGCCCATTGGGCCAACGTACGAAAGAAAACAAACTTCAGGCAAGGTCGGAACCTAATTGTTAAGACGCCACGATCATAAAAACAGTGTTTCTAAGCCCTCCAACATGGCTAAAAACGGCTTTTTTTAGACTTCCGTACTACAAAATGTACTAATAGGATGTATGTGAAACTCAGGTTGCGACCTGCACTGAACTTATTTGCAGACTTTCCATCAATAAAATTATATGATCACCGCTTTAGTGTCCCACAGTAAAAACCATTCGGCGGGAAGCTTGAACACTAGTTCAACACTTGGCTCGTTGAGGCGACGCGGCATTTGATGCGTGCTTCAAGGTCGACCTTACTGCTCCGTCGCTTTTGAACCTCTGACACTCGGGTAGGCGGCGCCCTTAAGTGAAATAGTTCGCAGTAAAAAAAAACAAACGTGTTATGAGTTATGTAACAAAATAGTAAAAAAAAAAAAACTTCTGGTGAACCATTCTTATACATTAAAAATTGCTGAATTCGCAACTTTTTTATGTACTTTTTTTTTTTTTTTTTTCAAAATTCATAATATTACGTAGTGGGAATTAATTCCTTACCGGGCATTGTTGAAGTTCGGGTTCTACAGTCAGACAATTTTCTTGTAAACATTTATATAGTTCACTGAAATAAAATAAATGAAAAGTAAACCATCTTAGAATGTAACAACAATCACTACGAAGTATATTTTGTTTAATATATTTTGCACTACTGTAATTACATTCTCATGGTGGTAGTGTTGCATAAACCAACGGTTATTGAAGCGAAGGCAATCACACGCTAGTTAGCTCGAAGAATTGCGTTTTGAAGTACACGTATTTCATTAATGAAATAAATATCGTATAACGAGGCTAGGGTGTCGCACCCCGACTGCAGATAATATGAATAGAAGTTCGTGAACAGTGCCTCGAGGAATAACATGAAATGAGGCCATACGAGGGTGAAGTGTCAAAATGAAAAGGGACGGGGAAACGGGAGATCCCCGGGAAAACCCGCCGACCAACGACATCGTCCTGCACGATTCCCATATGCAAAAATACGGAGGTGAAACCCCACAGGAATCGAACCTGGATCGCCTAGGTGAGAGGCAAGTGATCTGACCACTTTTTTTTTTTTTAATAAATATGTTTGGTGCGGCGGCGATGCGGAAGCTTCCGCACCACCACTACACCAACCATTCCCCCCTTTAATGTGACTTAATTTGAGTGACCCCAGTACTTTTCGTGAGACAATTTGCATAGTGACAATTTTTGAAACCCAAATTGATAAACACAAATTTACACCCAGCCAGACCTGGGAATCGAACCCAGAAATCCCCGCACCAAAGCCGGCCGCTCAACCCTCTCACAAATGTGACAATGAACAGGGTAAGGTAAGGTAATTTTTAATTTGAGCACTGTGATGTTCCATTCCTCGCTAGAAGTTCGTCCCTTGGCCGGTAGACTCGCTGTCTCTTTAGCAAGCGCGTGTTTAGCCGGCAGAAACTGTGGAAACGTTGTGTACCGTATGTTTGTTTCTAATAAATGTGTATGTATCTTCAGTGTGTAAATAAATAGTGTGAATTACATGCGCGTAAGTAATAAGTAATGTTTCATGTGCAATTTAAAGTACGTGAAACGTAGTTGTGTACGATTTTATGACTGTTTCGGACTTGTACATTTTGTATATATGTATTTCATAAATGTGTGAAGATTGTGTCGTGCAAGATTGTGATTAGTGTTACCTGGACACACATGCCCAGTTTGAATTTCCCGCTCTCAGGCTGCTATATTGGATGTACATTTTTGGTGTGAGTTGGCGACCTTGTCAGTGCCAACTCTTAGGTTGGTGTCCCTGTTCCAGCAACAAGAGGACAGTCTACAACTCCACATGGCGGTGAGTGATCGTGTCGGTGGACTCGTTCGCCAAATATTGTTAAATCGTTAAGTAAATGTTACATCCATTTAGTTTACAGTCCTTTGTCACGTTCATGTAATATTTTTTGGTCCTCCGGGCCGGATCTTTCCGGAATTTTTCGTATTTGTCTTCGTTGGAATGAAAACGTGCATCGTGCCACGCAGTGTGAATTTTGTTCGTTCGGCAGTCGGCGCGCTCGGTGCACTGCATTTTGTCGTTGATTCACACCAAGTGATATTTTGCTCTTTGAAACTTGTGCGTTGATTTTGTGTGGTTTGTCAATCCAAGCTTGGCATTACGTATTTTACGAGGCGTGTACACTGTATTTGGGTGCGCGCATCACGTAATATTTTCCCGCCCACGTGACGAATGAAGCAGGAATGTTCGCTGCAGATATCGTCACGTGCCTGTGCTTCTACACCTGCATTGCTAAGGGAAATGTTGTAAATTCATTGTTGGAATTGTGTAGTGTTTCGTTGAGCAGGGTTTGTTGGTTCAGTTGTTGTGTTTGAGGTTATGTGAGTAGGAGGCACGTAGTTGTTCTTCTCATATTGCCAGTTTCGAGTTTGTTGAATTTTGTGACGTGTTAATTCACAAACTTAAATTAAGGTTTTTCATAAGGGTTCTTAAGCATTTTACTTCGTTATGGCCAACACTCGTTTCCGTTCAGCGCAAGTTCGCTTTCGCTTAACAGAATCCCGTATCAAACGTGCCTACGACTTGGCTCAAGAGGTTCTTGTAGACGTTTAAAAAAAACCGTAGATTCTGTTACTGAGGAGAAGGTTAACGAATGTTCAGCAAGTGCAAACATGCAAACTAGATCTCGTGTCGCTCTGCCAAAGATCACACTTCCAATATTTGATGGTGATCCAAAACAGTGGACTAACTTCTCAAACTTGTTCTCAACCTTGATCAAGAACAACAGGGATATTTCACCAGTAGAGCGGCTTGCATATCTAAAGACATCTCTTCGAGGTGAGGCGTTGGGTTTGGTACAGACTCTGGCCATGTCTGAGTCGAATTTTGATGTGGCATGGGATCTATTGATAGCTCGATACGAGAACAAACGCCTCATTGTGGGTATGCATGTTGATGCACTTCTTCAGGCACCATCTGCAACCATTGACTGTCCCAAATCATTGCGACAGTTGCTGTCTGTGATCACAGAGAATGTTGCTGCCCTAAAGGCTCTTGAGGTCCCAGTTGACCAGTGGAATCTAATTTTGTTGCCTATTGTGTGCAAGCGCCTTGACACTAGTTTGCGGACTAAATGGGAGCTAACACTTACTGATGAACTCCCAACACTTGATGAGTTTGTGGCATTTCTGGGTAAACACTGTGCAGCTGCTGAGTCAGTAGGTGCAACAAGGACCAAAGGTTTTAGTGGTTCTGGGGCCAAACCTAAGTTCAAAACTTCGTCTAGATGGCAATCTCACGAGCAGACATTGAAATGTTTAGTAACATCACAATTTGTGTGTCCTTTGTGCCAGGGTCCTCATGCACTGTATAAATGTGTAGAATTTCTGGCTCGTTCTCCATCAAACCGGTTTACTGTGGCTAAGGAACATAAGCTGTGTCTTAACTGTTTATATCACTCGCATGTTGCAAAACATTGTCCCTTCAAGTCTTTGTGTCATCAATGCCGAGCAAACCATCACACATTGTCGCATTTTGAGAAGGTTGTTGATTCTCAGAAGTCTGACCCACCATCGAAACCCAATTCACCATACCAGGATATCGAGCAAGACTCAAGTCTGACTGCGGTGACTCCTGTGGCAAGCTCATTGACGACTGTGTTATTATCCACGGCTCAGGTACATGTTTTGAATTCAGCTGGAGCTCGTGTTAGTGCCTGTGCCTTGCTGGACTCGGTTAGTCAGGCTAGCTTTACTACGGAGAGCTGTCTGTAAAGGTTGGGGCTTCCTCGCAAGAGGTCTGATTTGGTGGTGCATGGGCTTTCGAACACTATGGTCAATATTGCCAAGTTCCGTTCTTCAATTGTTGTTGCACCTCGTGATAAGAACATGCATTTCGCTGTTGATGTCTTTGTTTTGCCCAAGATCACACACCACTGCCCAGTGTACGACTCCCACCGGATGTTTGCAAGAAGATTTCACACCTTAGTTTTGCCGACCCGATGTTTGACACCCCAGGTCCTATTGACCTTCTCATTGGGGCTGATATTTTCCCACAGCTGTTAATGGGAGGCAAACTGGATGGCTCTCCTACAGCAGTTGATTATGTGCTAGGTTGGATCCTACTGGGACGTGTCGAGCAACTCTGTTCTTCACAGGTTGCATCATTGTGTGTTTCACTTCTGACTGTGCCATCATTGCCAGAGAATATGAGGCAGTTTTGGGAGATCGAAGAGTATCCACACATTGTCCACAAGTCTTCTGATGACGTTCAGTGTGAAAAACACCTCATCGAGACACACTCCAGGGATAGGGAGGGCAGATATTCTGTGTTGCTACCATTTGAAACAGCGCCACCTACATTTGGCTTGACCAGACCTCAAGCGGTCAGCCGTCTGCTGCGTGTTGAGAAATGGTTAAGGAAGGATGCCCAGCTACAACAGTCGTACCCAAATTTTATGAAAGATTATTTGGACAGTGGGCACATGGTGAGAATTGAGGGAGCACAAATTGCAACTACATTATCTGTCTACTATCTCCCTCACCACTGTGTGATTAAACCCGAGAGCACCACAACCAAACTCAGGGTAGTGTTTGATGCTTCTGCCAAAGGATCACTGGGAAAGTCACTTAATGACACACTATTGACAGGACCTAAGCTCCAACGGGACATTGTAAGTTTGTTGTTGTCTTTCAGACTTCACGAAGTAGTCTTCACGGCGGACATACAACAGATGTATCGCCAGATCCAAATTGATCCACAACATTGGAATTTTCAAAGGATAGTGTGGCGTTTTGGTGAAAAGGACCCCATCCAGGACTTCTGTTTGAAAACTGTGACATATGGAGTTGCCTCAGCACCATTCCTCGCTCTCCACACTCTACAGCAGCTTGCCAATGATGAGCAGGAGAATTTTCTAGTGGCATCAGCAGTCATAAAGTCTGCTCGTGAACTGCAACGGGAATTGATCGCATTGCTTGCTAGAGGGGGTTTCAAGTTATGGAAGTTTGTGAGTAACCACCCAGCATTGCTCAATTGGCTGCCTATTGAAGATGAGGACTTCCCTCACTCTAGGTCTTTGGATCTTCAGGAAGATCAGGTGGTGAAAGTTCTGGGATTGGTGTGGAATCCTGCCACAGACAACTTCTCCTACAGAGGCCAAAGCAGTTCAGCTGTTGCCACCAAACGAAATATCCTCTCTGCTGTTGCTCGGATTTTTGATCCAGTTGGCTGGTTGTCCCCGGTTATTCTGTTTGTCAAGCATCTCATACAAGCTTTGTGGTTAAGCCAGTTGGGCTGGGACGATGTGCCATCACCAGAGATCGTTCAGCGGTGGAGTCGTTTCAATGAGGATCTCCCACTTTTGTCATTGCTCGCTGTTCCGAGACTGGTTAAAGGAAAGACTGGCTGTTCATACCAATTCCATGCCTTTTGTGATAGTTCGGAGATAGAGTACGCTGCAGCAGTCTATTTACGTATATCTGGTCCTGGAAGTGAAGTCCTTACGAATTTTATCGCAGCCAAATCCAAGGTTGCCCCTGTTAAAGTCGTGTCCCTGCCACATTTGGAGCTTTGTGGGGCATTGCTGCTGGCCCGCCTTCTACATCATATTCTTGAGCTCTATGCTGACATTCCTTTTCCAGTAACATTTGCCTGGACAGACTTACAAATGGTATTGTATTGGTTGAAGACATCTCCACACCAATTTAAAACCTTTGTGGCCAATCGGGTCAGTGAGATCCAGTCTCTTACTTCATTAGATTGATGGAGGCATGTTAGGTCAGAGGACAACCCAGCCGACTGTGCTTCTCGAGGTTTGTTGCCAGTTCAACTCATAGGGCACCCCTTGAGGTGGTCAGGTCCATCCTGGTTGAAGGATTCAATGGAGCAGTGGCCGTCTAGTCTACCCATGAGTGACATCGTTCATCAGGCTGCACGGCTAGAACAAAAGTTGCATGCGTTAGTTGTTGTTAAGACTGATGAGTTTGCCATGCTAATAGCTCGCTTCAGTCGTCTTACCAAACTTCTCCGTGTTATTGCCTATGTGTGTCGCTTTAGTCACAATACTCGGGTTGGGGTATCCACTCGCCTGAAAGGAGATCTAAGCCCAGCAGAACTTACTAAGGCATTGCAGTTATGTCTTCATCATGTCCAGGAACTATCATTCAGAGATGACTTATCAGCACTACAGAAGGGTCAAGGCACATCGCAGCAGCTCTGTAGAATAGCTCCCTTTTTGGATAAAGAGGGGTTGATCAGAGTTGGTGGTAGGCTGCAACAGTCCAACCTTCCATTTCAGCACAAACATCCGGTACTGCTCCCTAAGGCACATTGGTTTACCAACTTGATCATTTGGCTTTACCACGAGCAGAATCATCATCCTGGACTACAGACATTGCAAGGCATATTACGTAAACAATATTGGATTTTGACGGATCGACGTGCCATCTCAAATTGCTTGCATCATTGTCTGCGGTGTTTTCGTGCCAGGCTTTCACCCTGTCAGCCTATAATGGGCTCCCTACTGACTATGAGAGTACAGGAAGCCAAGCCATTCGTAAAGGTAGGGGTTGATTACGCTGGCCCATTTCTGATCAAGTCAAGTCATCTGCGCAAGGCTCCACGTCAGAAGGCCTACCTTGGTTTGTTTGTCTGTTGTGCTACAAAGGCACTGCACTTGGAATTGGCATCAGATTTATCGACCGCAGCTTTCCTGGCAGCTTTCAAGCGCTTTGTGGGGCGTAGAGGCCGAGCATCCGACATCTATAGCGATTGTGGAACCAATTTTGTGGGGTCCACAATCATCTCAAAGAGCTGCACGAACTACTCTCCTCTGCTTCCCATCAAACCTGTGTCGCTGATATGTTCTCCTCTCTAGGCATAACATGACATTTCATCCCACCTGCCTCACCACATTTTGGAGGCCTCTGGGAAGCAGGCGTGAAGTCTGTAAAAGTTCATTTACTCAAGGTCATTGGGGATCAAATCTTAACATTTGAGGAGTTGTACAGAGTTTTGGTCCAGGTAGAGGATGTACTGAATTCTAGACCTCTGTGCCCATTGAGTCCCGACCCCAATGACTTGAGTGCTCTAACACCAGGACATTTCTTGACCTTTGAACCGTTGGTTACTGTCCCCGAACGAGACCTGCGAGACCTGCCCGTGAACAAACTCCAGCGGTGGCAACTTGTGGAACAAATTCACCAGAGTTTTTAGCAGCGTTGGAGTAAGGAGTATTTGCACACTATGCAACAGCGTCCAAAATGACATGGGACGAAGATGAGCCTTGCTCCCAACCAGATGGTCCTTGTAAAGGATGACCGACTGCCGCCTCTGCAGTGGCAATTGGGCCGTATTGTAGAGCTCCACCCAGGCAAGGAAGGGATATCTTGTGTAGCCACAGTGCGTACTGCCTCGGGATTGTTAAAACGCTCTGCAGTGAAGCTCTGCCCATTGCCAGCTGAAAAGTTGAAATAGTTATTTCAAGGTGGTGGGGATGTTTCGGACTTGTACATTATATATATATATATATATATATATATATATATATATATTTCATAAATGTGTGAAGATTGTGTCGTTCAATATTGTGATTAGTGTTACCTGAACACACATGCCCAGTTTGAATTTCCCGCTCTCAGGCTGCTATATTGGATGTACATTTTTGGTGTGAGTTGGCGACCTTGTCATTGCCAACTCTTAGGTTGGTATCCCTGTTCCAGCAACAAGAGGACAGTCTACAACTTCACATGGCGGTGAGTGATCGTGTCGGTGGACTCGTTCGCCAAATATTGTTAAATCGTTAAGTAAATGTTACATCCATTTAGTTTACAGTCCTTTGTCTCGTTCATGTAACAATGACCGATGTGTTTTTTCTTCATCTGTGCAAGCTATGACCTAAGCAATTTGGCTACTTTTCTTAACAATCTGTGTCAATTTTTAATATCTTTGAAAACTGCAAGGAATAAAAATCAGATACTGTTTGGTTTCATAAGACTATTAGTGTTAGTTATTATATTTGGATGCAGGGAAGTATTTTTAATGTGTGTATGGTGGGTTCAATGCGTTTAACCCCACTGCCAAATCACCTTCCTATTGCCAAATTATCTACCCGTGCCAAATTACCTACCCGTGCCAAATCACCTAACTATTGCCAAATTACCTACCCATGTTTTTTCCTATACATTCGCTATTAATATAGGCCTATAATTTTTTCCCCTTTCTTCTTTGCAGTTATGTTTGTGACCTGCATGTCTTCTCAAGTATTTATTATGCAAGTCGTGAATATTTAAGAGTATTTTTCAGTTGTGAGAATACAAAATGTCATCAGTTCAAAATAACAGAAAACTTGGTGGAAAATATAGAAACTATGAACTTTCTGATTTGTTTAGTGTTGCGAAATAAGTGGTGTGTTGCAATATAACTATCTACAAGGCTACAAAACCGTTTGGTGTACCTTATAATACGCTTAAAAAATTCACCAATGACAATGGAGACGTAGAACATCCTCAAGTGCTAAAAATGGGGCGACCATTCACCCGAGCTTCAGATATTGAACTGCAAGTGTTCAACTTTATAACTGAAATGCAAGAACTGGGATTCGGACTTACAGTTATGCAAGTAAGAAAACTTGCATACGACCTTGTCGAATCTGTAAATCGACAACACTTGTTCAATTCTAAGAAAAAAAAAATAGCTAGAAAGTGGTGGTGGTCAAAATTCAAAGAGCGATGTAATCTTTCCCTGCACGTTCCTGAAAATATTTCTGCCTACCGCTCCACAATGTCGACCCCAATCATTATCGAAGACTATTTTGTGAAGCTGAATGCACTTTTATGTCAACTGAGCATAAAGGATCAGTCTTTCAGGATTTGGAATGTTGATGAGACTGGACTTGCTTATGTAGTAAAACCCAGCAAAGTCGTCTGTCAAGTAGGGAAAAAATATGTTTATTAAAGAACTTAAGGTGAACGAGTTCAAAGACATACACTAGTAGGATGTGCTTGTGCTGATGGCAGGTTCATTCCGCCCATGATCATATTTAAGGGCGTTAAGTGGAATGACAATCTGAAAAACAACCAACTGCCGAATTCCTTAGTAAGACTTCCCCCCAAGGGGTGGATTAAATCAGAGCTATTTCTTGAGTGGTTAAAAATTTTTATTGATTCTATTCATGATGTAAGACCAGTGCGTTTTGTTGCTGGATTCCCATAGCGCACATATTGCACCAGATATCGTACAAGTGTCTGAAGACAATAAAGTATTTATAAAGACATTTCATTCCCACACAAGTCACTAGCTACAGCCAATAGATGTGGGAGTATACAAGTCTTTGAAGAGCAAGTGGTCAAAGGAACTCAACAACTTCATGCTATTGCATCCCAAAAACAAGCCTGATCGTTCTAACTTTCATTAAATCTTAAACCCAGCATTTCTCGACAGTTTTTCTCGTTCAAACATCATCAATGCTTTCAGGAAAAGTGGAGAATATCCTTTCAATGCCAGTGCTCTCATAAAGCTCTAGCTCCAAGTAGACTTACAGAAAATCTCCTTACCGACACGCCTACTAGTGTTCGACCAACGAAAGTGGAAACTCAAGAGTTCAACGCTGTCTCGTAGTAGCGAACCTCGCAGTCCAGAAGAAAAAGCAACAATAAACCAACTACTCAGAGTTCCACATTTTCCTAAAAGTCAGCATTGGCCTACAGAAGAATGTTCGCCGAAAAAGACTAAGAAAACTACGACACAGCACTCAAAGGAAAAGAAAGATAAGTCAGCTAGGTACCTCAACCCACCACAACCTACGAGTTCGACACAAAACCCTCAACCATCGTGTTCGGGCTTGCAGACTCAAACAACTCAACAAAAGACAAATCCTTCAAACAAAAAACAGATAAAACATCACTTGGCAGCTGCAGACTATTGGGAATGTGGAGTATGTTTTCAATTCTTCTCAGTGGATGTAGCGAAGAAGACTGGTGCAATATGGATTCAGTGCTCATAATTTTTTTTTATCGTGCGCAATGATCTTACATGAGTGCCAGATTGGGTTCTCAAGGATAAGTAAGACTTGTGTGTTGAAATAATTCAGACATTTGTGTGTTTCTCCGTAGTGTAAAATTACCTTACTAGTATTGCGAAATTACCTACCCTATTGCAAACTTACCTCACCTCACAAGCTTTGGTGTTACCTTTAAATTTTAAAAGATGGGATGAACTAGAAAAGTAATTTTGTTATATGATGTTGCCAATGTATGATTCGTGTGTATTTATTCATTATATACTTTTTTAAAACATAATTATATGTTAGTTAATCTTGAATTTATGAAAATTACTGCAAAATTACCTTACCTTACCAGCATCAGAGGCCTAACGTTGAGTTGCAACTCTCCTTGTATGCTCGTTGCTTTACAGTTAAGGTTGGTTCACAATTAAAAAACGTAAGCATGGGACATATAACTTAACAGTAAAAACTGTGCACAACCAGAAGCCTTGCACAAAATTAGTTAACAATTTAATTCTTACTGTATTGTTTACAGCAAGTAAATTTGTTCGATGAATCTGAAGTATTCGTTGCTGTATGGAATACAACCATAGGCCTTTAAAACATATCTGAAGTGAAATCGTATTTGAAGACAATCGGAAACATAGAAACAACGTCCTAATAAACTGATCAGCGTAAAATATTATTTACAAAAAATATAGTTTTCAACATTTAAACGTCTTGTTCTAACTTTGTTTTCTTCTTGAGTATTTTGGAGGTTGACCCAGCATGGACGAAATTCATTGAATCCTTTGCTGTGATTGGTTGCTCTCCTTCACATCCGCACAAGAAATAAAATACCACCATTTCCAATGTCAACATCTCAGTGCAAATGACCACTTTCGAGCAGTTGAGAATCAGTAGGGACAGGAGACTTTCGCGAATTCAATGACCCGCGTGCTAGAATCCATGCCTATGTCTATTCGTTCATTGTCTGTTGTTACACTGACAAATGGTCGGTGCTTGAGTATACATAGGATAGTAGATTCTTACATGCAGGTAATAGAATTCGCGAAATTGTCCTGTCTCAATGAATCAGTAGGTAAGAAAACGTAGAGGTAAGTTCTTGTGCGAAAGACCATGTTTTTAGTTTTAACTGTTATGTTATCAGTAAACCCGCCATAATTAGTGGCAACACGTACTGCGGAGGGACATTCTCGGGTGGTCCTTGTCGACGACTCGGTAATGCCGGAAGGAGTTTGCAGCGCGTGGTGGCCCCTCCCTGCAGGGGTTCTACCGCCGGTAATGGGCGTCATCCAGGGTTGAGGGGGTGTGTGGCAGGTGGGTGAAGGTAATTACAGTGATCCCCTACCCCCGTCCTCCCCCAGGGGTTAGGTTGTAGGCTCTTGTTTGGGCTGGCAGGGCGGCGGCGACCGTCTTCAGCTCTGTCAACAAGGCCGGGCTCTTTGTTTGGCCAGACTAAGGTCCTCACAGTGTTTAGACTGTAGCAATTTGTCCAGACCAGTCCCACCACGGCAAACACCATTACCCTGCTCTCTCCTCGGACCTGCTACCAGAGTTACGTCCGTCCTCCACTTTGTCCACACACGCAGCTCTTCTCTACCCCGAGTCCTTCATCGGATCTACGCGATGGCCCCCGGTAGAGAGCTCCCATCTATGCGAACAAGTGTAGGCCTACAGGAGTTTACGCGATTAAGCACTTAAGGCGGCCGCCTGGCTGGCGCTCGAACTGCGTGCAGCGTGTTCTCAGAGACCAGTAAACCTGCGTCCACAATTATTATCTACGAAAAGAATACACATGTCTTACTACTTGTGAATGTGACTTTCAAGACACCAAGCACATTGGAAGCATTATTTAAAAGCCCTTAAACTTGGCTAAATAGGCTTTTTTTCAAGCGATTATTTCTCAAGATATATGAAATGGATTTGTTCGAAATTGAGGTCCACACGTACTGTAACCGGCATATAGCCTTCAAATGAAAATAAACAACACATATATTATAAATACTGTAAATTATGTTAGAATAGTCGTAGAAAGCCAGTTGAAATTTCATTATGATTAGAATTGTATGTTTCGTGTGTCTCAATTGCAAGTTGTGGTTTAAAATAATTAATTTGTAATTTAGTTTTGAGTACTGGCGAGAGGCGCAAT
>PNEQ01020975.1:0-16017 GCA_003012365.1 Medauroidea extradentata
AATAAATTTTTTATGTTGTCATACAAATTAAGACAACATAATTTTTAGGCATCCTGTAGATGATGAAAATGGAGCTTGTAAATTTGAAAACAAGTCAAAATGTGTTCTTTGGAATCAAAATGATAATATAACGTTGAGAAACAAGAGTTGGCAAAATTTGCCCGGTAGCATAGAATTTACGACATCTCCTGCCTGACTAATTGGCCTCTGTACCGTGTAAGCATTCTAGTCGACAAGTCATGACAATATCGGCCAGCGGGAGACGTCGAACAAGCCTATAGACACTTGGAGTCTAGTCAGCTGTCAAAAAATAACGCAAGATTTTCGTGTATTTACTTATAAGTAAACGGGTACTGAGTTCCTTCTACTGGTCACAGTCAATAGTGATGTTAAATCGTCAGTTCTCTGTTATGGTACGGAGCATTTCAAAATTATGGTACATTCGCCTAAAATATGGTGCATTTGTAACAAATGTAAAATATTACCATTTTGTTTATCAATTTTTCATTACTCAACAGTAAATTTTTTCTAAATTTTTACACTACTAGTATTAAATACGTACAAATGGAAATTGATAATGCTTTGAAAATCACAACATTTTGGACACTTGGCATTGAAAGATTGAAGCAATGATTGTTCACTATCAGAATTGAAAGATGTCTGTCGCAGTTGGTATGTTCTCGTATGTAGGGAGTCTCTTAGAGTCAGACTCTGGATGTAGGTGTGCTGATGTCATCCTCTTTATTATCTCGTAACATAGCTTGAAATTATTGCAGCAAGTATCAGTTTTTTTTCTTTCGTCGAGTATACTTTACAATGAAAATCGTCAGAAATCCAATATGTAGTCAAATTAAGGTACATTTGCGTACCATGACAGCCTCGTCATGGTACATGGTACACCAGGTCAAATAATGGTATAAGTACCACGAACATGGTACGTCTAACAACACTTCGCCTGTAATGGACGAGATGTGTCGTGCACAAGGTCTATAGGGTAGGGGAGGGGTGTGGAGGCAGAACGTGTTGTTGCAGGTTGACGGACGTCGTAATCCAAGCCCCGGATGCGGCGGCGCCTAAGGCTTCCGTGGTCGCGCGACGCTGACACGAGATACGACGACAGTTGACGAGCCTAGCTACACCCGGAGGAGCACTGCCCCTTGATCTCCCGCAACCGCGTGTAACACCTGCGTCACGGAGGTTGCCTGCCATACAGGCGGGAAGCTCTCTTAGCCTGCGTCTGTCCCTGTAGTCACGGCGTAGGTGAACCCATGGATAAGCCAAGTCCGCAAATGTACGTCAGACCACACGTGTGTGTATATATATATATTTATATATTTGTGTGTGTATGTACATACATACACACATTCATACACATACGTATTATTTAGAAACAGCTATACAAAAAGTACACCACGCGAATCCTGGGTTCAATTGGAGACTAAAATGTAAGTGTCAAATATGTTGTACAACATTTTACGTGCACAATGTGGCAATACTGCACGGAGAAAGTCTCCTCTTGCGCTCTACGTCCAGGTATTATTTTATGTATGTTACGTCAAGTAAACATATAATCATGTTTGGACTGCTCAGGCAGGATTTTAACCTGGACCCATTACATGCAGATCAGAACAGTATTATAGTAAGATAAGTAAAATATCTGTGTAGCGCAAGAGGGGACTAACTACAGTACTATGTTGCTGTATAGTGCATGTGAAATTGCTATCGTACAACGTTTTGCTACTAACATTTTCGTCTCCAACTATACCATGATTCGTATGGTGTGCTTTTTCAGCGGTAGTTTTTGCATGTTTCCGTTTAAAATAAAAAATTATTTGAATTGAAAAAAAAATGCTGAAACTGAAAATAAAAAAAAATTTAAAATTCAATAACTTTTTTTTAAAAATACAAATAATTTTTATTATTTATTTTATGGGCATGTCATTTTAGCCTGCAATGTCTTTATCCACTGTGATTTTTTTTTTGAGTTTGGTAAATCAGTTGGTTTTAGTGTAGTCGTTAAAACGGAAACATGCAAAATATGACTTTATCAAGCCATTACGCGAAAACTATGAGAGATAAAAAAATTTCATAAGAGCCAAATTTAGTCATATTTTGTGTCTTAAATAAGAAAAAAAAATGGTACAAAATAAAAAATGGTGAAAATTGCGGTTGACAGCGTCCTTAATGTCGTAGTAGGCCTACGTGCCATGTACTTGCATTGTGAATTTTTTTTCATACGTTGGTTTTCGGGTATTGTATGAAGTAAATACATCCAAATTTTTGCTTTGAAATGTCATTTAAGGAAAACTTCTTGAACTAATTTTTTTTGTAACGTTTACAAAACCAACACTATTTCATACAAATATAAAAGTATGTTTTTTCCTCTCTGGAACGTCATTAGAAAGTGCTCGCAGCACATGACGCGTGTTCATTCATGGTTTGAGCTCGAGGAAGGAAAGTGTTTGTGTGGGCCTGCTGGCATTCAGAAAAACAAGTCACGGAAAACTCGTTCGCCACAATCAGGCTTGCTGGTACGGTGCAGAGGGGCAGGAGAGGGAGGGGGGGATGGACAACGAAATGAATTAATCTGAAGCTGCTTTGACCTTTCCGCGATGACGTAAGTGCCCGCCGTGGCATTCCGGCCAGTCGGCAGGAATCTGGAACACGTGCTGGAAGCTGTGCTCAGGTAGGTCACATGTTAGTCGCCCCTGTCAACAAATAGTTGCCTAAATGAAGGTTCGCGCTATGAACCATTCTGTTGTGCGAGGGCACAGACTACTGCGAGGGTGCGGAGAGGTATCTGTGGTGGAAATTAGGGGAGGGGGGGGGTGGAGGACAAGAAATACACTAGTTCTATTTGGATATATTTTTTTTTATGTTCTGAGGTGTTTAAAGCTAATGAGAATTTGAGTATTAAGGCCATGCTCTTTAGTTCGTACTGTTTTTTTGCGATAATTTATTATTTTAAACTTAAACAAGAGCAAGTATCAATAATCCCGTAAACTGACAGAAGTTTTTTCCTTCTTGCTGTAGAGGAGGTTAGCGGAGTGGTTCGTGGAGAGGGTAAGAGTAAACGTTCAGTGAAACGACTGAGGTCGTAGAAGTTACCATCTCTAATTACAAACAGCGGTCGTAAGGGCAGTGCTTGTTTGGAGATTAGCTGGCGCAAGGAAGCAGTCGATGCACTCTAAAACGGAATTAGTAAATATTCACTGATTCACGCCGATTGGTAGAGCAGTTTCAACAAACTGTTCGAATCAGTGAGAAACCACTGTGAAATTGGTGACTATTCACTGATTCCAATAAAGAGTGCCAACATTCCACAAGTTAATTAGTGAATGTCCACAGATTTTCTAGTAATTTTTCACTGATTCAATAAGTGAAAACTGTTCTTTGAAAACAACTGGAAAAACCGGTGAATATTCACTGATTCACTTGTGAGATGTTGGCACTCTTGAAGGAAATCAGTGGATATTCACAAATTAAACAATGAATACTTTCACTTATTCAAATTGTTGAAACTGCTCCATCCGTCAGCGCGAATCAGTGATTATTCAATAATTCAGATTTAGAGTGTGAAAGCGACGGAGACTGCGACGTGACAAAGGACGATAACAAGGTTCGCGAGCGGCGCAGTGGTCAGAGTGAGGCAGCGGTAGAATATAATAGATGCCGAGAAGTGTGCGTAGGCGGGAGTGCTGGAGAGCTTATGTCTGTGCAACACTCCACCTAACTGTACAATATGTAGACCCAGTTAAAAAAAAACTGTTGATACAACTAAGGTACAATTTCAATCGTATATGAAGGATGGATGTTTATAATTTGTAACACTGCAAAAAAATTCTGGGATTTTATTTTTTACGTGTTTAAATAATATTTATTTACTGAGTATTTATTTTTGATAAGTTAAATGCCTATTTCTGTCTCGACTACTTCATGAACTATGCTCTGCGAGAAAACCTTCACTTGAACCTTATTCAGTACAGTTATTTATATGCAAGTTCGCTCTTATGAAGTATTATTAATTTCCAGCTATGACACTTCATAGTGTCTATAAACAGTAAGGGTTACGGAAAGGGATGTCGAGCGAACAACTGGAATACTTAGTCTTCGATAAAATCTAAACTACTCATCATTATTAGTTGGGATTTTTTTTTGCCGAGTAGTTGTTCTGTTACAGTGTTGCAGTGCCAGAAGTTTCAGTGCCGGAGCTGTAAGTATTTCAGACCCATTTGTTCATCCGTCCGCTCCAATTAAAGCGGGGGGTCCGGGGGTCCTCCCCCGGGGACCATCGAGTTTGACGGTGCAAAATAAAGCTATTTTGCCAGTTTTACTGGCAGAAATACTAACAAAATTGCTAACAGTGGCGGAGCTTCCGCTCCTGCCTCAAGAGCAGTGGCGGAGCGTCGCACCGCCTCGCTCCGCCCCCACTACAACACTGTTCTGTTAGCCGTAGTACGCGTTGCTTTCGAATAAAAATTAAAAACGGTATTTTGAAACATAAGGGATTGAAACCGCAAAATCCACAAAAATGGAAAACAGTAATTTTTATAACTTTTAGTACGATACCATCTAAGACACTATAATAACAGAAATTAAAAAAAAAATAATTGCGTTTTGATTTTAAAATAATTTTAACATCCGTAAACCACTCGCGTGGAGGTTTTCAGTGAATAAAACTATTTTAAAATCAAAACGGGAATGTTTTTAAAATTCGGTTATTATAATAGATTCCTGGATATGATCGTGCTAAAAATTATAAAAGTTACAGTTTTCTATTTTTATGGGTTTTGTGGTTTCAATCCCTTATTTTTATTTTTCTAAAAAAAAAAAAAAAAAAAAAAAAGTTTTACAATTTTACTCGAAAGGAAAACATACTACCGCCCAGTGCTATATAGCTAAATAAACGTCTGCTAATGTAATATCTGCTCGAAATAAAATCCCATCGAATTATGCTTACTTTAGATTTTATCAACGATTGAGTATTCCTTTCTTTCACTCAACATCTCACCTTTCCATACCCCATAATTATAAGCAATTACACTATTCGCCTCCCACCGAGGCGATCCGGGTTCGATTCCCGGCGGGGTCGGTCCCCGGATTTTCGTATGTGGGAATCGTGTCGGAAGATGCCTCTGGTTGGCGGGTTTTCTCGGGGATCTACTGTTTGCCCCGCCCCTTCATTCCGGCGTTGCTCTATTCTCACATCATGTCACCCCGCTCCAGCGCTGGAGACTTCGGTGTTAAGCACTGATCAAAATCTCTCGCTCACTCACTCTAAGAAATTACACGTTTCAAGTCAATTTTCAGGTAGTCATTTTGCGGGCAAATTAAAACATTTTTCACTCCCACTTTTTAAGCTTCCGTGAGGCAAAAATTTATATCCTCTGTCCTGACTCACAATGTACATTTTGACATAAACATTTGACAGTTTATCAAGCATGAGCTACAAAAGTGTACGGGAACTGTCAGGACAGATTATATCACACTCCTCAAGGTAGGTAGATAATTGTCGACGGCGAGGCCGTTAGCGATGGTGACACAACTTGGTACAATGACAGTGGCTGGGAGAGGAGTCGGCCATGGCTGGTGTTGAGGAACCATCCCAGCATTCGCCTGCAATGATTTCGGGAAACCATGGAAAACGGAAATCAGGATGGCCGGAGCCGAGGATCGAAGCCGGGTCCTCCAGAATGAGAGTCCACCGTGTTATCGTTGCCCCGCCTCGCTCGGTTAAATTACTCGAGTTTACGACAGTATGCTTGTAAGACTGGAAGAACTATTACTTCGCAGTTATGAAACAGCTTCCCTCTTTCCCCTCGCCGGAGGCCGCTTCACAAGCGGACCTGGAGCAAGCACTAATCCCCCACAGCCCCAGGCCGTTTAAAACCGAGGAAAACAACTCCGCTGCGACGAACTTTGATGTTTACAACCATGGCGCCGTTAACTCCGCGTTGTTTTTAAACTGAAATTCGAAGTTGTTCAGAGCAGAGCGACTCCACTAATGACGTTATTGTAGTCTTCTGTGGGAAGCTTGGAGGAAGTAAGGGTTGAGTGGGAGGGGGCGGGGGAAGGTAGGTTGTAACATTAAGCTCGGATATTCGGCAATTAAGGCTCCAACAGCTGTAATTAGGAACGTGTTCTGGGATTAAAAGCTGTTGTCGTGTTTCCGGGGTTAAAACATCGCCTTTCTGACCCACAACACACGCCGAGGGAAAAATCTACACCAAGTAAGCAACAATTGTTGAGACAACGCATAACACATAACATTAAATTATCCTGACAAAAAACTTTACGGGGAATTAAAATAAAAGCTAAATTACAAGCAGTTATATTAGTGGCCACCGATTATTTACTATTTATTAATTTTTTTAATTCGTTGCAACCGTTCGCCAAATTATTTATTTATTTTAATTCGTCTTAACCGTTCGTCAAATTAAGTTCTTACTATTGAGACACAAAAAAAAAAAAATAGTATTTTTTAATGGAGAGAGAGGGATGTTCGCCGAAAATTGTAACTGAATAAGAATTATATTTGTACGAAACATGGCTTGTTTAAAATAAAACAAATAAATAATTCCGGAAATCCAAAACAAATCTGTTACAACGTAGTCAAGGTCACTTTTAGGCTGCAGTGCGCTTGTTTAGTGAAATAAGTGAGTGAATATAAGGTAGACTTTCACAAGTTCTTAGCTAATGTGGGAACTGTAAACTAGACAGACGACGCCGTTGGTCGGCGGGTTTTCTCGGGGATCTCCCGTTTCCCTCGCCCTTTCATTCCGGCGCTGCTCCACACCCACCTTACGTCACCCCTCACCAGCGCCGAAGTTCTCGATGTTGAACGCTGACCAAAACATCTCTTACTCTCACAAGTTTGTAAGGTGTGTTTTTATTTTCAACGCAGAAATTTATTCTTTACGATTGATTTAAAATATCTAGCTAACGCGTTTCCAATCTCTAAAACGGGTCATATTGAAAAGGGCGTGGGTATAAAAGCAATTACCGTAACTAGTCTGGAATTAATAAACGTGAACTGATAATCTCACTGACTAAATTTAAATTATTTTTACTGTGAGTTCCATCAGACTTTCCTAGAAATCCACAGTTTCTGAAAACACGTTCCCAGTATATTAATCTGTCTTTAGCAGCCACGCTAACTGAGTTTCTATTGAATGTGCGCTTTCTGAAGCTTTTAGCCATGGGAAAAAGGCAGCATAGGTTAGCAGTTTTTAAAATACGGTTTTATAGTGATGTGCTCGTCCGCTTCTCGTCTGCGAGTCGGAAAGTCTTCAAGGCCACCACACATCGTTATTTGTATTTCTAAGCGAAGTGATAAAAATAAAAGCTGTAAACAAGATGAATTGATGGGTTCACTCAGTGTTCTCCCCAGCACAAATGTAGAACTGGGTGGTTCACGAGACCAGCAGGGTGCATCGCGGAATAAGCTTGATGGTGTAGATGGGAATGTCTGTTTCTTAGCCGGGTGGGGCGCCATTAAAATAGGCCTGGCGAGAACACTGGGTCACTGATTTGTAGACTAGATTCCAAGAATATCCGTGTAGGTAGCAGACAAGTAGATGATCATTGACTGCTCACTGACATAGTAATACCACATTGTTGGGCCTACATTTAGTAGTTTCTTTATAATTGGCTAAGTGCCCCCGTACCCTAGGTGGTGTCGTATTAGCCGAGGGCCAATTGGAAAAGTTATTCGAACAAATCTGAGTGATTGGATGTTTCAATTCTCGCTTCTCTTGGGTTTCCACTGACAAATTGGTGCAGTCAAACAAGTGACGCGTCTAAGCAAATACACGCTGCTAATAACCGCGAAAGTCATTGAAACAAAATGATGCAAAAATCTCTTCGCGACAATATCATGGCATTATTCATAAGACTATAATCGTCCTAGGCTAGCTAAATAAAACTGTATATTTACCTCAAATTAAAGGGAAATGTGGAATAAAGCAAAATATGTGACGAATAAATTCAGACAAGATCTGTAACGAATGTTCTCCGCCTCTTGATTTTTGACAGTCATTTGTTCTGTTGTTAAATGTTTGACAAAAGATGTCTACACAAAATTCAGTCCGGGTTCACTTCACATTTACATGTCAATCTGCAGGTGCGCCGGAACGAAATTTTTATTTGGGAGGGGGGCAAAGACTCGTGTATTTTGCGAATATACATGCTCCGCCCCCCCCCTCCAAAGCGTGGTATCCGAGCGTTCTCCCGGGAAAATATTGAATTTTAAGGTACAAAATGATGCAATTGATGCCCGAACAGAACTTTTGAGTATAAAGCTGCAATAATCACAACAAAAAATAATTTTTCAAGTAAAGTTACAACTGTATTTACAGATATCTTAAAATGTGAGGTCGGTAAAAATAGGGGGGGGGGGGGTAAACACATACTCTGCCCCCCTCCCCCTCACAAATGTGGGGGGGGGCTGGGCCACCCCTGCTGCCCCCGCGGCTCCGGTACCACTGTTAATCCGGATATAAAATTTTACTGTAAGCACATATCTGTTCACGTTCTGTTTACGTTAGCTCCGTGTTGAATCCAGTCTAAGTTCTGTCCAGTCTGAAAGTTTACTATAAACGCACTAATAGTGTTAATTACACAAGGTGTCGGCTCAACGCTAACGGTTATATGAATGGTGGGGCGTGTGGAGTTGTACTTGACGGTGTAGCAGACCTGGTTGCGCGGTAACACGTGTTCTCGGCGTCTGCATAGCGGGATTACTTGGCAAACTGGTTCTTTGATCGCGCCGCCTTCTCTTGCTGGAACCCGCCTTGGCTGTGCCAAGCCTGCCTCCAACTTAAGGTGGCCGCTTGCCTAGGCCGTAGATTGGTTTGCAGTTCTTCGGCCGTTACCTTATTATTCGAAAACTGTCCGTCGAACATCAGTTACGTCTGCTTATGAGTAGCATTTAATTAATGGTACACGTGTTTATAAATATTTAAAGTTCACTACTACTGCTCATTAAGAGGTGGAAAGGTAAAATGTCGAGCGAACAATTTGAATACTCAATCGAAGACAAAATCTTAATTACTATTAATTCGATTGAATTTTTCGCCAAGTAGATATTTTACTGTCGGTTGTCTGTTTACACAGCACTAGGCGGTAGTAAACTTTGTTTTTAAGTAAAAAGCAAAAAAAAAAAATAAGTTTTAGAAAAATAAGGGTTTGAAACCACAAACTCTACAAAAATTGGTAACTGTAATTTTTATAAATTTTATTGTGATGACATTCAGCTCTGTAGTAACCGAATTTCAAAGATACTCGCGTTTTGATTTGAAAATAAGGTTACTATCCGAAAGTTTTCAGGTAGGGAATAACTATGAAAGCTAAAAAAATTTCATTACGGTAAAAAATTTGTCACAATATATGACTAAGAAAACCGTATCGCGTACAGTTACAAATGTTTTAAAAAACAATTAAAAATTGTAATTGAACCGCTTACTTAAGCCTTTGAAAGAAAATCACTAGCCGTTATTGCATATGTTTCAGCATTAATAATATTTATCTTTCTCGTACGGTTGGCAGCGAATTGCCGAATGTGGTCCCATGTATTTTCTTTTTTTAAATTCAACAATACAGTGTTGTCAACTGAATTCGAAATATTTGTGTGTTATACAATTATCAACCTTTTTTTATAGAACTATCTTACGGGTCCCTACCGACTGCACAAATTATATTACACACGCAAACATTAAGTGACGTGTCCAGAGAGGTTACAAATTTCCCGTGGTTAGCAGTTACACGCATAAAGATACGAACTGTCATAAAATAGAACTTTATGAGGGCTTTTTCGAGTGCTCACTTCGTCCTGAAGCGCCTATAGTTATAAGTTGGAAAACGCATGAATCATTTCTGCTAGCGTTTTATCCTATTTAGTATTATGTCCTGGGCCTTTTATGATTGAACAACGGTTATGCGACACGGTTTAGCTGTTTGCAGGCGAATAACAGGCAATTATCATTGGCCCAGTCAAATAGAGACTCACCTGTAACAACAATGAATATTTCGGCATGAACAATTGCTGAGACGATGGTATATCGCGAAAAATATTTGTGACAACACAGCCTTGAAAACACCGTGGTTTCTTCCTACAAGTACGATTGGGTGATACACGTATTGCAGAACGTAGCTGTCTGCAGACCAATCACATGCATCAAAT
Source organism: Medauroidea extradentata (assembly GCA_003012365.1). NCBI lineage: Eukaryota > Metazoa > Arthropoda > Insecta > Phasmatodea > Phasmatidae > Medauroidea > Medauroidea extradentata. The sequence continues at coordinate 10,181 of PNEQ01020975.1, forward strand.
ATTACAATATCGGGATTCTTACTGGCGTAATCAAATAGGGCAACAGGACGACGTACAATCTTTTCATAAACTGAACGTACGTTGAAGCCTAACAAACAGTCATATTTACCCGCGCAAATCTCCATCTTTACAAACAGTGCAGTGACGCCTAATACTGAAAGTTAAACTACGGATTTAGTTCCATATAAAATGTATACAATATTACAATTAAGAGGGTACAATAATTTGTTTATTAGACTGACTTTACTGTATAGTCTGTTCACTATAAACTGAGCAATCAGCAGAACTTGTAATTAATTTTAAAATGTGTTTTATTGGGCCAATAAATGTTAAGTTTTGAGACTGTTGAAACATTTACACTGGTTTTAGTTACCAGCAAGTTTTCATATTGAAAATAGTAAAGATGGCGGCAAGACGGCTTAAAGAACACTTAATGCAGTGCTCACTTTATCGTGATCGGCCTATACTATAATTACAACTGATTTAACATGGTTTTGGAGGAGTTTGTTTAGACAAAGGCGGTGACGTTATGACAATTTCTGAGATATTGTGCTGTTCCAAAAATGTTTTAATATTTTATAAAAATTATATAAATTTTCAAAATTATAAAAAAATGTCATGTATAATTAAGTGTTTTAAAATATTTTCTAGTTTAAGATTTTTATTTCAAAGTATTTTTTTAAATATTTAAATAAATTTTTTACTTTCCAATGAAATGTTTTAAACGTAAATTTTAATTTTTTCTCTTGCAAATGCAACATCTATTAAAAATTATTTCTTGTAGCCTACTGCGTTAAAATATGTCTGTAAAATTGGTCAGTTGAAAAATTATTTCTGGTAAAATTGATTCACCCATTTGAATTGCTTAGATACAAGATAGGCTTAATTAGACAGATCCCTAACAGATAAGCTTATTTCAGCGACGTCTTTGTTCCCAAGCATGGTCGAATGTAAGCCGGACGGACGGAATTCATCTGAAGAGGTGCTGACATTTACTCTCATGCTTGACCACTTGTTGGGCGTTATGAAGTGAATAAGAGGGGGGGGGGGGGTAGTTGACTGAAGCTTACGGGTCAGATCTGCTACCTACGTACTTCCTCTACAAGTGGTTGAATGCTCGGAACTCAGGCTTACAGGAAGTTCCGGGATGTTTCAGCCGTACACAATTATTAGGAGAATGTAGACAGTAAATGCAGGAAATCAGCCGTGGCCTGCAGAGTCTCCCTCAGACAACAGACGGCTTACACTTGAACTAAACGTACTACAGCGAACACGCAAGAAGGCGTGGCGCACAATCCCTAAAGATTTTCCGTAGCCTATGTATAGGTTTGTAAGTTAATATTTAAAAAATGTAGAAAGTTAGTTCTGAGATTTGCAGTAGTCGAGGGGTCAGACCAATCGCCTCCCACCTGGGCGATTCGTGTTCGGTCACCGGCGGGTTCGGTCACTGATTTTTCGCATGTAGGAATTAATTAACTGTTTCAATGCCTTATGTGCACATCTGTAGCTGTGCTTCATTGTAATTGGCAGTGTATATTTGCGCAGTCATCAGTCACTTAAATGGGCCAATCAGAACCAGGTCACTGCGACATTACTCGTATGTGATTTGCGAGTAGAACCACATGAAATGTTTTTCGTCAAAATTTTCAACGACGACTATAGGGTTCCTATACATCAAAATGCTCGAAATCTTAATTTGCACGACTGTATGAAATCAATTCCTTAAAAACATTTCCCTCAAAAAACTTTTTTTTGACAAAGTCAACAGCGTATAATTCGAGCAAAAATATTTATATTGCGAAGCTCATTTCTAATAAGCATGTATAATAGTGTAAGTTCGTGAAATATACCGTTAATATGTATTTCCGGTGCAAGGTTTCATAGCAAAATGCTTTCTCCTGAAGGTATGAAAACTCGCAAAACATCAATGGCGGATTCGGTCCACAAGACCCTTAAGTGTTATTGGACCGAACGAGTGAGCAGTGCTGTAGCGTGGTGCGGGAAGTATTATTTCTTGTATAACTATTAAAAATGTTTCCAATGCGTTTATCTAAGAAAATATGAAACACTTCAAACTGTGTCCCTATGATTTAAAAAATGACTTTTGCTTATTAAAACGTAGTGCTAAAAATTACTTTTTCACGTTGCTGTAGCTGAGTAAATATCTACCATAATCTTAAAACTAAGCCGCAGAAACCAGCATTGGACGTTACCACAGACTTTCAACGAATAAAACAACATGGTCATCGCTTGAAGTCCCATTGAAAAACGGTTTCTACGAAAGCACTGCACGCTAGTTTAGTACTCCGCGCCTAGAGGCAATGGGGTGTTTGACGGACGTGTTATATTCGACTTATCGCCTTCCCCGTTGCCGTGCCTCAAACGTAAAGAGAAAGCTACCGTCCGCTAACTCTTAAAACATCCAATCACTGACCATGGCTCAGAGCTGTAGATGTGCTCACAAGGCGTTGAGTCATAGTGGTGCAGAATTCTTGTCACCGAAAATCATGGCTATTACTATCATGTAATGCGTAGAGGTACGGCCGTCTTCAGTAGAAGGCCGGAGTCTTGAATGTGGCAACGCTGCATCGGGAGCCTGCTGCTTGTCACTCTTTGACTGCCCTAGGGCCGTATCTATAAACAGCTTTCGAATTACAACCAACTGCTATCCCCATAGAGAAAGCGTTGGTGAGCAGTTGGTTGTCACTCGAAAGCCGTTTACAGATTACGGCCCCCTGTCTCTGTAACGTGTCTAGATGCAGCTTTAGTGACGTGTACACGTCTACACATAGGCGTTGCCACAGTCAAGACTCCGGCCTTCTACTGAAGATGGCCATGGTAAAGTGGTCAGTGATTGGCTGTTTTTAACTCTCAACATATTTGGGATATACTCGCACATCGCAGACGTGTAGTGTCGCAGTGATGTTATTCTCATTGGCACAATCAAATGAGTGACGCCTGTACAAGAATACACGCTGCCAAAAACTGCGTGCCAGAGCTGCAGATGTGAACGTGAGGCATTGAAACAAAATGTTGAATAGTTCTTTTCACCAAAAATCATTGCTTCTAGTAATGACTGCAGGTTTCCTGCTGGTCTGGCTGCCGATTATCATAGCAGCTGCCTCACGCTGATTGGCGGTAGGTGTCCCCGCCATGTTGCTGGTCAGCGAAGCTATTGTGCTGGCGTGTGTGACTGAGTTCGCTGGCCTACCGGCTATTTAACTTCTGTATTCCTAAATATTCTGTGACCATGGAGTGTGTTTGGGCGAGTAGAGGCCTGTGACTATCGCCAAGCAATAACGTGGAAATTGCATGTCTTTGTGTATTACTGTGTGACGGAAGAAAGTAATAATGTCTTTTGAGCCTCGCTCGCTGCTGGGTTTTAGTCTCTGATCAGCACGGCTTTGTAAGCTGGCGTGAGCGAGGCCTTGTTCAGTCTCCGAGCCCGTGTCGCTTCGTGACGTCACAAAGGTTAACACCAATTTAATCCCTCCTCCGAGCGCGGGACGAACAAAGCCCAGAAATGCTGGAGATTATTTCTCCTTTCTTTCGTTTCTTTCTCTCCGTCTTTATTTGTCTCTTGCTTCCAGTTTGAAATTCTTCTCCTTAGTTCTTGCTAACGACGTTACACGAGCATAGAAACTGCTGGACTATAAGATGTTCGCAACCCTCTCACCCTCCTCCCCCCTTTTTGCCCTTGATTCTCATCCCTCCCCCTCCTCATCTCATCGATCAAAGATGCGCATGACATCTTCGATATTTCTTTTTACTCCCGTTTGTATAGTCTTTTATATAATCGTGTATTCGTTTCCTCACAAGTTAAAGCTTAGAATTTTTCTCTCGTGCCACGTCAAAGGTTCGTGCTGTAAAGCTTAAGGGCGCCGCCTATAGGCCGTTCGCGATAAAGTGAGCTCTGCATAAAGTTTTCTTTCGGCCGTTTTGCAGCCATCTTTACTATTTTTTAGTAAAAAAAGTTCCATGTAACTAGAAACCAGTATACATGTTTCAACTTTCTCAAAAGTTAACGTCTATTGGCTCAATAAAACATATAGCAAGTTCTGCTGGGTGCTCAGTTTATAGTGAACAGACTATACCCGCGCGTGAGAGGCTCAAAAGCGAAGGAGCAGTAAGGTCGACCTTGAAGCGCGCATCAAACGCCTCGTCGCCTCAACGAGCCAAGCACTGAACTAGTGTGCAAGCTTCCCGCCGAACGGTTTTTACTATGGGACATTAAGCGATGACCATATGATTTTATTGGTGGAAAGTCTGCAACTAAGTTCAGTGCAGGTCTATATCTGAGTCCTATACATACATCCGGTTAGTACATTTTGAAGTATGGCCAAGTCGGAGGGTTTAGAAACAATGTTTATAATGAGCATGGTGTCTTAACAATGAGGTTCCGACGTTGTCTGAAGCGTGTTTTCTTTTTGTACGTAGGCACAGTGGGAACACGTGGAATTGTTTCGTATAAAAAAACCTACTTACGAACACACTGCGACGTATTTGAAGCGTGAAGTAGGTGGCCCTCTTGAGAGAAATGTAATTTTCCCCTGTTTAATGCGCGGAGACATGCGGGCGATGATTCAACTTGCCACACTTGACGGTAGCCGCTTCGCTTCTATAAGCGGCGGGCCAAACTTGGGTGTAGTGTTTTCGATTTACTCTTTTTTTTTTCTCCGGGACTTAAAGCGGCGATCTGACAAATTTATTTGTGGAACATTTGTTGTTAAGGCCGACGCATGCTTCTACTGTTGTGTTTGACACATCTGAGCGGTATTTTTTGTAGTTACAGCAGTCTAAAAAGCTGTTTTTTTTTTGTTACCCATCTTGAGGGGTCCCACAAGATCACGTTTCTAATCAGCTGTTGGGGGCCGAAGGGTCAGACCTCTCGCCTTCCACCAAGGCGATCCGGGTGCGATTCCCGGCGGGGTCGGTCCCCGGATTTTCGCTTGTGGGAATCGTACCGGATTATGTCGTTGGTCGGCGGGTTTTCTCGGGAATCTCTCGTTTCCCCCGCTCCTTCATTCCGACGGTGCTCCATACTCATCATGCCATCCCTCACCAGCGCCAAAGACCTCGATGTTAAGCGCTGACCAAATTCTCTCACTCATTCTCTTTTAATAAGCGTGCTGCATTTTTAAATGATAGAAGCATAGTTTCAAGTGAGTGTTCTTTTCGTAGATAAACACATTGGAAATAATTCACGCCTAGGGCCAATATGTGTATTGTTAGAGACGTGAAAAATTCGCGTTATTTTCTGACAGCTGACTAGACTCCAAGTGACTATAGGCTCGTTCGACGTCTCCTGCTGGCCGATATTGTTGTGACTTGCCACGGAGAATACTTACACGGTAGAGAGGCCAATCTCTGTAAAGACGTAACACACGTAGATGACAACATACACACTTTCGTGGTCAATTGAATCGCAAATTGTGTTCTGTTATTTACAGGGTAGTTATAAAGTCTGTGAAACATTTCATTAAATCGGTACAGCGAAATGGCTGAGAATAACGTAACAAATTATATACTACGTGAAAGAAAAAAACTGAAAGTTTTTTTTACACTAGTTACAAATGTTCTGTGTGCCCACCTTTCGTCACACGGCACACATCTAATCGATAGTTCAATTCTGCCCATGCCCGACCCAGTATATCAGGAGTGATGTTAAGAGCAGCTGCTACGATGCGATGTCGCAAGTCTTCAAGGTTCTGTGGTAGAGGTGGAACATAAACACTATCCCACAAGAAAACATCGCAAGGCGTCAGGTCCGGCGATCGTGGAGGAGAACTTGGTCACCGGCCGCCCCACGGCCTATCCAGCGATGTGGCAGCGTCTCA
>PNEQ01020983.1:0-14611 GCA_003012365.1 Medauroidea extradentata
CTGCCAACCTCGTAAAAACATAAAGTAGGAAAGTTCTCGGCGGAAAACAGCCCACGTGACGTCCATGACCCAATCACAGCTGACGAAAGTCGGAAAAACACCGGCTTCTTTCTGCTTACTCGTTCGGGAACCATGGTGGCAACCAGTCGTGCTGTCGGAGTGAGCCTCAGTCAAATTGCTAATACTCAATTTGAGCCAATTTTAGCAGCTTAACCATAGTTGAGGTATCACAGAGTATTTCTTCGTGCGTGTTTTGTGTTGCAGCAGCAACACAAGAAAAGTTTGTCGACGTCTTCAACTAAGGTAAGTGTGTAGTATGTCCATTTAACTGCGGTCGGGTAGGCAGGAAACTTTGAAAACAAGAGACGTGATCGTCTCAATAATTAGTGTGGTTTAAGTATTTATAAATAATGTGTCCACTAAAAAATGTTGTATGGTATCTGAATAGAAGATACTGTCACTGAAAAAAAGACAGACTGCTTTTCATGAATTCAAATAATCCGTGTCAACTATGTAGTCTCCCCGGCATCGACTTGTCTATACATGTTTACTTTTTGCATTGTTCATTGATTTGTATCTCATATTTATACAAAGTAAGTAAAATTTTCGAGGCTAAACACAACGCTCACTTTCAAGCATCAAAAATTTGTCAGCCACAACGTTTTCTGAAAACACTTTCTGTTTGAAACAGTAAATCCTGGAAAATTTAACGACGATTTGATGCAGAACGTTTTTTCGGTTCTAACTCTAAACACTTATTTATGACAACAAAATAATATATTTAATATCGAATAAATAATTTGTAATAAAGTTAGTGGTATTTTTAAGAAAATATCTAAGTGTTACTCCACTCGTAAGTGTTGATTTATTGGTTTTTCTTGCTTATTTTATTTCACGAAGGAAAATTCTAAGAGTACCTTCATGAAAACATAGCTACTGATCTTACCTTTAAGTAGACGCAGGCTTATAAGAAGTGAACTAGGAACTCATTACTATGTTCTTTTATATAAGTTAACAAAATTGATTGCTTTTATTTCAAGATTTGGCTGGATGCTTGGGTTTGGAAGATCAAAATTCCGCCGATACCATAACTGTGCTTTCGCTTCTTTTAAAAGCTTATTTCACATTTAGTTTAGTAATATTCTGTCATAATTTCGTTGAGTAAATTTATTTATGTGACGAAATTACTAGTTACTTTAAATATGTATTTTAATATGGCACGGTTTTATAACGGACCATTCGTATAAAACAATTTATCCTATGAAAATAGAAAATACTTGTAAGATTTAAAATGATAAACATAAAAAAACCATGGGGAGTATGTAAGAGATACTTGTAAGTTGTGTAGAAAGTAGATGTCGTTGAAGTAAAATCGCACAATAGTTGACATCATTTGCAGTACAATAATATTGCTAGTGACTTAGATAAGTTATTTTTACACTAGTTATGTGCTGCATGCGCCCCGCGTCTTTAGCTTACTTTCCTTTCGCATAGATAGACCTATGTTTATGAGATCACGCTTCTGTCTGAATGTATGTATGTAAGCATGTATGCAGGCATGTACGTATGTATGTAAGCATGTATGTATGTGTGTGTATGTGTATATGTATGTATGTATATATATATATTTATATATATATTTATTTATGTATGTTTGTATTGTATGTCCCCACTATACTCCATGTCATATAAGTTTGGATAAATCTGACAGCGATTTCTGGGCTATAATTTGTAATATTTTGTTATTTGTGTCCCTACACAAGACAAACTTTGCAGTACAATTGCTAAAATGGACATTTCAGGTTCATTTTAGAGCTAAAAATGTCTTGTATTGTGCAACAAATTACAAAATACTAAAAATTATAGTCCATAATTTGCTGGCAAATTTATCCACAGTTATATGAAACAGAGTATAATAACCTTTTGTACAGTACCCGGTACCCAACGAAATTACGAATTACGACAGAATGTTACAATATGACTGGTGAACACAACTCTATGTTTTTAACGGCATACATTTCAAAATAAGTATGACTTAAATTTGTGTTTTAGAGATATATCCATTTAAGTATTAACAATATTTTGTGTTCGAGATAAGTGTAAAATATCGCCAAAGATTTTTAAGCAGTTTAGTTTACTTAAATAATAAACATTGTCTCAATAACTTTATGGTAAAATTCGTTAGTGCAAAGATTACCAAAACAAGGCAATAGTTTCAAAAACCAAATAAACTGTTAGGAAATATGCAACTAGCTATTTAAATTAAAAAAAAAAAAACTATGGATGTTGCTTACTAAGTGCGAATAACATCTTTGCAACACTTCCACTATATTCTAAGTACCTTGTAAGCTTTACCCAGTCACATATTTATGAGATCCTAACCCTACATTCCTAACTGGAAAGGTAAGCTTGTGAAATCATTCATATGTAATTAATGTGCACATTGTAGACCTATGTGTCTCTACGTCCCTCGCCAATATCTATTGAACCCGAATAGATTTTAATCAAAATTGATACAAACGTATTTTGTACGTACTTAACAGGTTACCAGTATATATTCCTATTTTCAAATTGCCTCGACTTTTTAATTTTAACAGCTTGCATTTATCGAGAACAATTATTCTCGATTAAAACCTATTTTTGTATTTTGATACTTCATAATCTAATTTTTTCAGTGGATGAGTTAATAGCTTTTGGACCGTACATAACAACGAGCTTTACAGCACTTAGGAGGGGGTGGAGGAGTGACACGAGATACGGAGCCTGTCACAGGAATGTAGGGTCGGGTGAAAAGAGAGATGGATCCCAGAGAAAACCAGATGAACAACGACATCTACAGGCACAATTCATACATGTTATAATTTTGGTCGACACTGCCGGAAATCGAAAGGAGGCTAAATTTTATTATTATATCAGTCATTTAGTTAAGATAGCACGTCATGAATATAGTGCGTTCATTTATATTGTAAGATCTACGTATTTCGTATTTTGACATTTTATCGGCAAAGCTTGTATTTTAATAGGATATATTTTTGTCGGGCCACAATTTTGGAGGATGAAACAATGTGAACATATTAAAATTTAATTTCATATTTCGGATTCTACGAGACCAATAATAACTAAACTTTATATATAATAGCTTATCAAAATAGCTTAGATTTTAGCAGAATATAGCGTTGTTGTTAAACCATTTTGTAAGTTAGCACGACATGAGTCACTATTGTATGTGTCATTTGAGAACTCTCTGACCTAATTTCACTCAATTTAATGCTTTAAAATTTAATAATACAAGCGTTAACTTCTAAAGTATTATTTTACATACATTTGGCATTTTCAAATAGATCATTGCATGAGTAAATAGACATGTTACATTTTTGGTTATAATGAACAGTTTGAAATAAATTCTCTACGCTTGTTTTTTTTTTTTTTTCTGTTTGAAACAAAGGATTTATTTTGGTTGTGTTTACTGAAAAAGTTTAGAAATTTTCGCTGTTTTGGAAAATAACATGCGAATAAATGGTGATGTTTTATTTTGTGAACTATCCAACCATTTTACGTAAAACTCTACGTTCAGTTAAAATATAACTATAGTTATATTTGGTTTTAAATGACAGTTACTTGCATCTTTAATACTTGCTGTGTAAATTTGCCCCAATTCTGAGGAAAGTTGTAATGTTTATAATTTCTTGTTTTAGTTTTGATCTTACTGGTATTTTAATAGGAGGAATTATTTTATACGTCATAGTTCGTTTAAAAATGTAGCATACTAAAAATTATTATTATTATTATTATTATTATTATTATTATTATTATTATTATTATTATTATTATTTTAGTCCTGTGTTGAGTGAAATTTTTCCATCGCATATTTTAAAAACATTGTTTACTAATATTTCTAAATTATGATATTTAAAGTAATTGTTTTCTAAATTTTTCCCTATTATATTTCACTGTCATCCGGTTTCAAGCTGTGTTTAACGTTTCAAGTATCAAATTCATTGGAAAGTTGGTATAAAATCGATTACAAAATTTACACCGAACAGACAAACAGACGAAGTAGCATTGTCGTACATTTCTTAGCTGTTAAAGTTACAAGATTCTAGCTTATTGTAACTGAATACACAGTTAAACAGAAAAGAAAGCGAGTTAATAAATATGTGTTAAAGAACAGTTAGGACGTGATATCGTCTATTTTATTTAACTTATTCTGTTTTGCACGTAGTAACTGTACACATGTATTGTTTTCGGTAGCAGAATTCAGTAAACATCTTAAAATGGTTACGTCTTTATTTTCACGTGTGCCTGAATGTCTGTGTGTGCGTGTGCGCGCGCGCGCGTGCTATTGACACGAATATGTTGTGAAGGAGGTAAGCAATACACACAACCCTAAGCCAGACCAGCGAACCCTAAACAATGCAAGGAATTTGTGATGTTACAGTAGGCAGTTGTGATATACTTTATGTGACTTATAGTTGGTATTGTAAATTCTGTGACAGTTACAAAATGGATTCTGTTGAGTGAGTGTACAATAAAATAAGTCGTTATAGTTTTCAATTTATGATACTTGTTGGTAATCCAGTTATAGGTTTATGATCTACAAAATGTCGCAGTCAGTATGTTGCGAACTTTACATTATAGTTGAAGGATCTGCATGTTATTGCCAATAATACTATCTCATTTGTAAACAACATGTTAATGCGCGGGAATCATTAGGTGCTGTGAATCATATTTTATACTTAGTGATAAAACTCTTGGAAACTATATAACTACGGCAGAAAGATCAGCTTATAATTTTCCCCAAAATTTGTCATTCGATGGTATGTTCACGAAAACTGGAGACTTTTAAACTGCATTTTGAAATGCTTTTGGGGGTATCGGGCAAGGGCCCTGATGTTTCTGCCAAGTCAGAATATTAATTTAAACTCTGAGAAAAAAGCAGACTCGTACATTATTGAATGTTGCGAGCGAAGGAGCGATAGACGTGGCGGCAACTTATAACTTAACAGAGTCGCAAATGAATTATCATAGTGAATTAGTTACGACATTTGGTGCGTATACAGCACCTAAGCGAAATGAAATGTATGAACGATTAATTTTCAGTCAGTGTCACCAAGAATCTGAGGAAACATTCGATCACTTTTCACCAGGGTAAAGGCGCTGGTAAAGAATTGTGGTTGTGGTGATCAGGAACAATCGTTGCTGAGGGACCGTGTTGTGATAAAAATTCAGGACCACAGGCTGCGAGAAACACTGTTGCGATTAGATGATCTCACTTTGGAGCAGGCGGCTCGGGACTGCAGGGCGATAGAATGGAGTAAACTCTACAGTGAATCTCTCTTGGCAGGTGCCAAAGGGATGATAGAGTCTCATTAAGTGGATTTAGTCGATGCTGTAAAACAGAAGGGCGTAATTTATTCTCTCAAGGTCGTAGCAGTGCAACACACGAGCAAAGGCCACACTATCGGGTAACTCCAGTGATAAGTATTTTACTAAAGATAAGAAATATTGATGACAACATAAAGCATTGTTAAAAATGTGGACGTATCCACAAATTTGGGGCGTATTCAGCAAAAGGTAAAATTTGTTTTGTGGGTAATGGCAAAATCATTTTCAACAACACTGGAATGATCCTACCAGTGTTAGAAAATTTAAATGCACTGTCGGGATGTGAAATTGAGGACTCTGTAGATAATTTTTATTGTGATAATCTCTCTATATATAAAAATGAAAGCTGACTGACTGACTGAAATATCAAACTGCAGCCCAAACCACAGAACCTAGAATCTTAAATTTTTTTAGGGGGGGGGGGTTCCCCTCAGGTCGTAGGCGAGCACTAAGAAGGGATTTTTCGAAATTCGACCTCTAAGGGGGTGAAAAGGGGTGAAATGTGTTTCCGAAGAAACGTCGATAGAGCTTGAACCCGATGGCCCGTCATCATGATTTTTACTGTAAAAGGACACTTGTAAAAATGCATTATGACAAATTTAAGGATTTTTCGAAATTCAACATTTAAGGGGGTGAAAAGACCTTAAATGTGTTTCCGATTAACTGTCGATTTCTATCGAACCCTTCGGGATAGAGAGTTTATATTCACTTCAAAATATTGATTACGTAAATACCCAAAAAGCAGTTTAAGGATTTTTTGAAATTCGATCCCCAGGCAGTAAAAAGGGGCAAAATGTGATTTTTATGAATCGTCTATATCTTTGAAACACAATTGGCCATCGTCATGATTTTTACTTTAATTTGTTACGTATACAAATGTCTATGACAGGACTTCAAGGCGTTTCAAAATTCTTTAATTAAGGGGGTGAAAATACGTAAAATGTGATTTCGATTATCCCTCTATATCTATCGAAACAATCGAGATATCGAAATGCTCTTTGCTTTAAATTGATGCTTTTGCAAATATCCCAAATACCATTAAAGTATATTTTCCAAATTCTGCCCTATAACGATTAAACAAGGGGTAAAATGTGTTTTCGATTCACAATCTATATATATCGACCCCGTTGATTTTTATATAGCGACGGACGTGATTTTTGTTTAAGATTGATGCTTACTCAAATGGTATTTTCGAAATTCGCCACCTAAGGAGGTGAAAAGGGGTGAAAAGTGTTGAAAAGTGTTGTCAATTAATCGTCGATATATCTTAAGCCCTGCGGGCTAATGTTGTGTTTTTTACATCCACGAGATACCAATAAAGTATTCTAAAACGTGATTAAAGGGTTTTTCGAAATTTACTCTCTTAGGAGGTGAAAATACCTGTAATGTGTTTTAGATAAATCCTTGGTATCTATCGAACCCGTCGAGATATACAGTTAATTTTTGCTTTGGGAAGATGAATACAGAAATGTTCGCAAAACGGTTTTAAGATTTTTCGAAATTCGTACTCTCAGTACCGAGCAGAGGTCATAATCTATTTTTTAATGAATGATCGATTTTGTTTCGTCTGAACTGGCTACGGTCGTGATTTGCACTTCAATTGGATACTCATACGAATGTATTAGGTGTGAGTTAAAAATGTTTAAAAATTCGTCACCAAAAAGGGTCAAAAGGCACAAATTTTGTTTTCCATCAACACACAACATCTAACCAGTATGAGTTATTGAGGCGTTGCTCACGTCAGAGAGGTAAGTGTTTAGATTTTTATGTGTACATTTTTTTACTTAATAAGATAACATGCTTATTAAGAATAAAACTAAGTTTGTAAACTTTCAAGGCGGATCAAATAAAATATACAGGAGTTCCACTCTTCAGTAACCTATCGAGACGTGGTGTTGTGCAACCTCTATAAGCCCAGGACATGAATATTTTATTTTTTAAATTAAATTTGTTTACATTAATTATTTCGAAGTTACGTGACGCAGTTGTTTGTTGCTCAGGTCTACATTCCTGGAAGTTCTGGGCTCGAATTCCATTAAAACTGCGTGTGAACGTTCAATTCTGACACACAAATATTGCAAGGCAAATCGTATTAGTGCAGTTTGCATGTAGTCGTTTGAAAGGGGTAAAATAGACTATGCAGTTCACTTTCCACTTAGGTTCCTCAACAACATCAGCTCACATATATTATCTCACTAATTTCAAGGTTGGTGCACAAAATACGTTTCCGCGAAACGTTTTCCCACCAAAACTTTCTAATGGTATTAAACTTCAAGTAAACATTTTGAAAATATGCAATTGAGGTCACCGTCACCAATGGTTATTCAACAGGGTGAATCAGACGTTTTTCATTCGATTAACCTCTTACATTTAAGAGTCTATAACTACCCCACAACATCAACTTTGCAGTGCTATAAATAAGACCCGTGAAGTCGCTATTAGTGGCAGGGACAAACTTATGACTGCTTTTTTGCGTTGATAGCTATAGCTACTTATCCTGCTGCAGAGTTAGCTCAACTAGCAGCTTTGTCATTCTAACACTAGATGAATGAAGTACCAATATGGTGTACAAAGAGGTTTTTCAATTAAAGTAAATATTATCGGTTACGAACACGGTGGTAGAAAAACAGGTCTGGACACACGCCTATCTACCAATGTATTTTGCTTGACCCCCTTGTTACCGAGAATGTCGTACTTTTTGGTGCTGTTTTCCGGGCGGTCGGACTCAAATTCCGTCCACTTTTTTCCATTGTTAAATTTATAAAGTAAATAAAGATTGCTGAAGCCTTTCCTTAAATTTGTGAGCAAAGAAAGTATTTCATCAATAGATAAACAATACGTTTTGATAAATTGTTTATCTTAGCGGAAAGGAAGTGGGCGGAGTTTAGTCCGACCGCCATAACATTTGCGCCAATAAAACACAATATTCTCGGTAACTTGGTGAACTACAGCCAAACAACAAGGGGGTCAAATATCCAGGCGAGTGTCCAGACCTGTTCTTCAACGGCCGTGGTTACGAATAATAATTTTCGCGAGCAAAGCCGCGGGGGACTGTTAGTCTTAATAGGCCTATATAAAATGAGGTGTCCTAATACACTCACTCACTCATCAACGCACAGCCCAAACCGCTGGACCTAGAACCATGAAATCTTGAAGGAAGCTTACCCTTGCCTCGTAGGCACCCACTTAGAAAGTATTTTTCGAAATTCGATAATTAAGTGGGTGAAAAGGGGTGAAATGTGTTTTCAAAGAAGCCCTGAGATATCATTAAACGGAAAAACTATCTTAAATTTTTAACTTCAAAATTTTGCTCAAACAAATGCATATTTGTGAATTTGTCGATTTTGCGAAGTTCGAAAATTAAGGGGGGGAAAAGACGTAAAATGTGTTTTTAATTAATACGGGATTTCTCCTAAACCATTTCAGATAGTGAGGTATTTTTTTCTTTAAAATAATGCTTAAGTAAATATCTAAAACGCCTTTTTAAATTTTTTCAAAATTCGTCCTTGAAAGTTCTTTAAAAAATATAACGTGTTTTTAATTAATCCCACTTATCTCCTAAATCAGTAAAAAAATTTAAATTATTTTTACTTTAAAATAAATCTTATGTAAATATAAAAAAAAATTATTTTAGGATTATTCGAAATTCGTCCTTGAAAGCTGTTAAAAAATAAAATGTGTTTTCAAATATTCATCTGCACCGCTTATACCCGTTGATATATCGAGACGATTTTTTGATAAGAATAAAGCTTATGTAAATATATACAAATTAAATTGAAAATTTTATGAAATTCGAAAATTAAGGATGTGAAAAGCAGTAAAATGTTATAGTCTCCCGAAAAAAAAAGAGAATGATCATGGAGAAATAATTCAACAGTTTGTAATACGCCTCTTTGCCAACCAGATTGATTAAATATAATGTTTGATATAAATACCGCAAAATGTGATAGAATTATCATAGAGAGTCCGTTGAAATTTCATTGTACTCAGAATTATGTGTTTAATCTTGCTCAATCGTAATTATTTGTTTCGTTTCATTTATTTTAAATTTAGTTTTGTATACTGGTAATAGGCGAAGGGTTTGAGGGGAGTTTTTTTTTAATAGTGTTACGGCTATTTAACCCTTCACGCCGACGGAAAGAGAAAGCTGGAAATGTAGGACGAAAGCTAGCCCACAACCTTGAATTTGTGGGGAACCAAGGCTCAAGGGGCGAGAAGTAGGTCAGCTCAGGGGGCGTGGCTTCGCTTACCCCCTGCAGTAAAGTTTAATATTAACTTTATTATTAGTTAGCGTAAAGAGTTAAAATTTTGTACATAAGTTGGTGTGTATGTTAACGTTAACCTGTATGAATTTGGAAAATATATATTAAACCGGTGCGGAGGAAAGACCGTGTTTAATTATGTCAGTCGTCCACAGAGCCTGTGATTGGCTGGGAGTAATAGGGAAGAGTTTTAGGGAAAGTGCCGCGAGCGCGTAGTTTAGGTTTGTTTCGGTCGGGGACTTGCTGTTCGGACACCACGAGAGGTGGTTGGGCCCCTAGCACGGGTATTCGCGCGGTCCGCGGATTATTTATGGAGACTCTAGTTGTGGCCGTCACGAGATGTGGACGGACCCTAGATTCACGGAGTCCGCCTTTAAGATTTGCTGTGTTTTGCACGTCATCAAGGGGGCAGGCTCGTGGGACTGAATAGCTAAACACGGGGGCCGAAGTATCCAGAAGAGAAAGAATGTCCGGCTTTATTATTTCGCTACAAGTAAAACCTACTGGAACAGTTACCAAATTAATGTCTATAATTTCTCTTCAAATAACCGAGGAAGGTTATAAGTTGTTACTTTTTGCCAACCTACTCATAAATAAAACCTCTTTGGACTGTAGCCTGTACCACGGTCGTAGAATAACAGGTCTGGACACTCGCCTATCTAACAATGTATTTTGCTTGACCCCCTTGTTTTTTGGCTGTAGTTCGTCAAGTTACCGAGAATGTCGTATTTTTGGCGCTGTTTTCCGGGCGGTCGGACTCAAACTCCGTCCAATTTTTTCCATTGTTAAATTTATAAAGTAAATAAAGATTGCAGGAGCCTTTTCATAAATTTGTGAGCGAAGAAAGTATTTCATAAATTGATAAAAAAGTACGTTTTGATAAATTATTTACCTTAGCGGAAAGGAAGTGGGCGGAGTTTAGTCCGACCGCCGTAACATCAGCGCCAATAAAACACAATATTCTCGGTAACTTGGTGAACTACAGACAAACAACAAGGGGGTTAAATATCCAGGCGAATGTCCAGACCTGTTCTTCTACGGCCGTGGCCTGTACATACGAAAGAATTATCACGGCCTGCCTTTAAGCATTCACTCAGATATTGTATAAAGTTTGTGGTGTGCGAGGGGTGGGGTTACGGGAATGTATCCCGTGCCTGACTTTGCGATGGGAATTGTTATGACATCATACGAGCATATTGCGCGCGCTCTTTACACTGAGCTAAGACCATTTATAGTTCACTGTTATCGAGTACGCTAGCTGTTAAAAGCCTTCAATACATATTTTATCCACAGTTACCGTTTACATTACAAAATTTATTGCGGGCAAAGCCGCAGCCGGGCAGCTATTTTATTGAAAAATAAAGATGAATTAAAAACTAAGATGATCTGTAATTAAAGTACGCTCAGCGAAGTGGACTCGATAAATATGTTTTTATTTTTTGTTTTAAAGATATACAGAGAATATTGTAACTCCATCAATTAATACGTAATTAAAAGTTAGTTACTCTTTACTATATTACACACTGTAAAGTCACCTGGCCTCACCAGCCATATTTTCCTGGTTTTTTTTTTTTTTTAATTTTGATGTAGTTTGCTTGACCCCAGTGTAGTTTAACACCGACCACAATGCCGGCCCACGCATAAGAGCCCCCAACTCACTCAGGCAGCAACCAGTCACTTTGGTTTAATTTGATATTGTGTGCAGTGTGAAGTGAAGCCCCACATTTCATAAGTTGCCTGGTCAAAGTGATGAGTCTGTCCGGCTTTCTGAGTGTAAGTGCATCGTTTGTTCCATATTTAGCTATACTAATTTCTAACATCAAGATCTGTGGATGAACTTTAGTCCTGCGAGGCTATGAAATGCCATCCTGAAGCAAGAAGCTGTCAATCTTAAAACAAATTCATTTGTAACTAATCAATGATTACTACGGTGGGCTACATAGGGCTTGTGTTAGCTTAATTTTCATAATTACTAATTTATTGACATTGATCAGTCAATTTTGTCATAGATAATTTAGACTAGTCTCATTTTGTTCAGCAATGCATTTCATGAACTTTATGTAAATAGCTTATTGATGTAATTTAAAGGCCATAGGGCGTACTTCACATTTTCAGTTTTGTGTAAGTTTGATCTTTGTGGATGGCCTCAGGCGAGGAGCACGTGAGGTTGGACAAAGGGCCTTGAATTCTGGGAATCGCCCGTTGCTAAGTTTCCGGCGAGGGCCACAATGTATCACTCCGCCAGTGACGCCTTTGGTGTATTGTATAATTTTATGTCAAAATGCACTTTTTAACGTAATCTAGAAATTTATGTATTAAGTATATATCGCCAAGAGTCGTATATTTTTAATTGAGAGTTCTGAGTCGCTTGTGTACGGCACAGTAATTAAAAAAAGTTCTGAGGGGATATGTGCGCTGGGTTGGAGGCTATGGCACCCTTGGTTAACCGTGCGTGCCCTGGGCTCTCCCAAGTTCTGCTTGACCCGCTGTGAGACGAAGACGTGTCGTGACTGCGCTCGCGAGGTAAGGGGTTCGCCCATGTAGCCGGGTGAACTACGTGATGGCGAGGGCCGTGCGCCTTAGATGAATTAGCTTCATATTTCTTTATTTACATTCTATTTCTATCAATTCTCCGATTCATGGAAGTCACGGTTATCATTTTAATGGCGCGGTAATTTTGGGTACGAGTTTACCGGAGCTTTTTGGGCGTGATGTACGCGGGCCTGAAGGAAATCTTTTATTTGTAACTCTTGCAAATAACCTAAGTTGTGATAATCTGTAATAGTAGCCGACCGGTGGAATGTGTTCTTTTTTTTTTCTCGTTTGCTTGTAATGCCAAGTGACCTTGCGCCGAAGTAAATGTGCCATTCATATGAAATCTTATTTATTTTATTTCCGTGCTCCTGCACGCCTTGGTACCCATGAAATACCCTGCGATAAGAGTTCTCTCTCTACCGCACGTGATGCCGCGGTAGTTTGAACAGACAGTACGAAAACAGTTTTTCTGTGGTAATTTGGGTGTTGTAAAACTTTCATTTCCCTTATATGTTTTAGTCATGTTTTATTAGTGTTTGGGTGGCTGTAGTCAGAGGTAGGCACTTTATACTGAAACTAATTAAGTGATTAAGTTAAGGGTGAGTGTTACGGTTAAATGAATTATGTTAGTTTAATTATGGTGGCTTTACTCTACATAAGTTAGTTACAAAATACTACACGGTTGTACTACATAAATTTAGGTTGGAGGGGAGCGTTGTTTAAATATTTATGTTGTTCTACCCTATGATGGGTGACCCTTTGGGCACCTTAGACCTCACCGTTAGAATGATGCCGGAGACTGATGATGATTGTGTCGGCTATCGACGGACGGTGGCACGTCGTGAGTCTCGACCCAGGACCATCCTGGCGAGGTGGTGATGGCTGGAAGGCTTGAAGGAGACAGACCATTAGAACGCGGGCGAAGCCGCAAATGGACAGCTAATGATTTATATATATATAGTTTTGGTTTCTATGGACCACAAAGGTGGACGACAAGCGTGGAGGCAGGATGTTTGTGTCAATGGTCAGGTCGGGTCCTTAAATTTGGACTCGGGGTACAGTGCCAATGTATTGCCACTGAAAAATTATCAAACATTTGGTACTGATTCTAAATTAGCTACAACTAAGAACATTGTTGAAGTTTTGGGAGGGGGGCATTGTGCAACCCATTAGTAAGGTATAATTACAGAATATAATTAATTAATCAGATCAGGTATTGGTATTTACTGGCATGCATTAATATTCCACACCATTATTAAGCAAACAAACATGTGAAAGTTTCAATTTAATGCAAATAAGTCACCATATAGGGACAACTACTGACGCTAAAGCAGATTTGGTGAATAAGCATAGCAGTGTGTTTTCAGGCACAGGAAAGTATGAAAAATAGTATCGCACTGTCATTGACCCTGAGGCCCAACAGGGTATTGTGCCATTTGCGGAAACCTAGAGTTATAAATGAGAATGTAAATGTAGCTCTAGATAATACAGAAAAAGACGGGTTTTATAGAGCCAGCGTATCAGTTGGTACCTGAACATTTTGTTAACAATATGGTAGTTGTGGAAAAGCAGGATGACTCAGTACGAATATACTTAGATCCAGCAGATGTAAACAAATTATTTCAGTGTAAAAATCATCTAATTTCAACTGTTTGAAATAAAAAAATTGTCATTAAACCGAGATTTCTGTGTTAGATATATGTTATGGGTTCTAACATATTGAGTTAGATGAGGAATCTAGAATTTGTATGTGTTTTCCTACTCCGTTTGGAGTAAATATATTCACTAGATTACGATTTTTTTAGTTGAATCAGCCTCTGAAAAGTTTGAGGCCATAAATTAGGAAATAATTGCTTATATTCCTAATGTCCCGGTATACTTTGATGAAATCATAATAAGTGGCGATACAGATCAGGAACATGATGTAGCTTTGGAAGCATTTATGGCCACTGCTTAAGTTGTTTATGCGAAATGCAATAATAAAGACAAGTTCCAATGCAAACAAACCTAGGTGCACTGTGAAGGTCAAATCTTTTCAAAATAAGACAGGTCCCTGAATCCCGATAGAATCAAGTCATTAGTTTGGGTAGCTCCTACATCAAAGAAATAATTTGAACGAGTAATGGGGTTGTTCACTAACATTAGATATTTTGTTCCACATTTTTATCGCTGGCTGCCCCTCTCTGTAAATCATAGAAAAATAATGTTCTCTGGTTCTGAACACCTGCTCATCAGCAGGCTTTTGATACCTAAAAATCCAAAATTGCTAGTGCGACAACTTTGATAAATTTGATTCTGGTGAACACATTGTTATTCAGGCATATGCCTCAAAATTAGCATTAGGAGAGTAAGGTAATGGCTTATGGTTAATGCATTTAAACAAACAGTGAACTTAATTACTCTAAGACAAAGAATGAGCTGTTGGTCAT
>PNEQ01020984.1:0-14611 GCA_003012365.1 Medauroidea extradentata
GGCCAGGAGATGTCCCAACCTTCCTCACAGTCCAGTGTCTCTCCAGCAACTGACTGTCTCCCTTGGTTCAGAAGGAGGGGAGGGTAGTGTGGAGGGAGGGGTCGGTGGCAGGCAAGGATGAAGCGTGCCCAAATATGGGCCAGCCTGGCTCTCTCTCCAAGATGTGACAAACAAAAACATAATAAAGGAAGCTAAACATACATTATTACTTGATCAGCTTTCTTGAAAATGATCTCATTTACCTTCCTATCATAGTCTTCCTTATTTTTCTGTTTTGTCACTCTCAGGTTCTTTTAAGCTAAATGATACAACTCCTGTAGCTTTAATTTCTGTTTCTGTACGTGATCCTCCTCATTGTAGTTTATCTCTACTGGTTCCCTTTGTAATATACCTGGAATATTCTGTGTTCGCCCATACATCATCTCAAATGGCATTATTTTAGTAGGCATACTTGTGGTGGTATTATATACAAAAACTGCATGTGTAACATACTGGTCCCAGTCTGGCTGGTTTCGACTCACAAAATTGTGCAAGAACTCGCCTTGACTGTGAGTGGTAGAGAGTCCCTGAGGGGGTGTGAAGCCTGTACTGGCTAAGAACTTGCTGTGTCTCTTGGGAATGTGGATTTGACCTGAGGCCTGCCCCAGTGAGTGAGCCGGGGGGGGGGGAGGTGCCTCGCTCTGGTCGCACAGAAGGGAGAGGAGTACCTCACTTTAAATAGGGTAGGTATGAAATCACTCACCTGGTTTTAAAATAGGTCGCACAGCAGGCGCAGCTTCCAGACGCTGAGTGGCTTGGGCTCCTGGCACTCTTCCGACTTCAGCTGCTGTACCTTCTTGTGAGTCGGAGGTGCGCTCTGGGTTTGAGACTTGATAGGGCTTAACAATGGTGGCGGCTTCCGGACCATGCAGCGAAAGATCCTAGTTAGAGACGGGCGGTTATGTTTACGTGTACACTTTCTCTTAGGAGGCGGAGTCTGTTCGTCGCTGATTGGGCGCGTGAGCGCGCGATGTTGTTCTTTACAGAATTCCTCAAATGAAAGTTTTGGACCGGAGAGTTTTTGTGGTGAGTGAATTAAGCATGCTCTTGGTATCTATTTATCTACTTGGCATCGCCTCTCTCGAGCGGCTTTTTCTCTGGATTCTTGCAGATCAAGAATATCACTGCTACTTGTATGAATCTCTAAGAATTCTGGGATGTTATTCGTCAGAGAAATTAAAGAAAGTATTCCCAGAGAAGTGTGGTATATTGCAGCTAAGTCACATTACAACACAATTGGATATTACATGTACTGTACACAAGTCTTGAAAAACACTAATTACACTTAAAACTGAACTTATACTTAAAATCACTTGAATACTCTTAATACTGGTCCACTACTCTCGGATGCTGTTAGATTACTTTCACGATCTTTATAACTGCGCACCCCGATGCATGTGGTTACCTCACAAGGTCGTAGATACTGATATTGTGGCTTCCATAAATAGCACACTGCGTGGTGGCTAGTGAGCGGCTGTAGGGTGTGTTCCCTATTACTGCTCGGTGCAGGAGATATGCGTGGCAGCACAACCTTCGTCCTTTCCCTTGGCACTTTCCCTGACCAGTGTATAGATAAGGGGGTGAAGGACTCCCTTAGGCAAGAAGTCGACTCCTAAAGGAGGGGGGGTCGAGTGTTTCCCTTTGCAAGAAATCGCCTCGAGGAAAGGTGAGGGACTCCCTTAGGCAAGAAGTCGACCTCAGTAGGGGGTTGAGGGTTTCCCTTTGCAAAAAAATCACCTCGAAGGTGGGTGAGGGACTCCTTTCGCAAGAAGTCGACACCGGCTGTAGAGTGGAGGGCTCCCTTTTCAAGAAGCCAGCTCCGGCGATCGGGGGGCTCCCTTTGCAAGAAACCAGACCCAGGGTGGGAAGGTGTAGAGTGTGTGTAGTGTGCCGAGAGTCGGGAGCCCAGTGAGCTCCCAGCAAACTCTGAAAATCTAGGGCCAAGCGCGCCCCTTTTATACCCCGAGTTAGGGGGTCTGCGTGGGAAGAAATCCCATTAAGTGGGTGGTAAGATGGTGGAGGCTGTCTGCTGCGGCAGTGTTGTCACCCTAACACTTACACATTTCTTCAAAATAAAACAGGTGACGTGGGAAATATTGCGCTAACTTACCTTCAGGTCTCAAAATATCAAACTAAGATGCCGTAAAATAGAAATAATATTACAATTACAATTTTACATAAAATACGCTTCAATTATTTACACAGAATTATTTATGCACTAAAACATGTCTATTATATTTACAGTCTCTTCGCCGTGTATTCAAGTCTCTGTATTGGCAAGTTGTGGTTGTTGTTTACAACACACGTGGAACATTATTACAAACTTATTTCTCCTGTCTCGGTAATTTATTAAGACACTGATTTAAGAAAAATAACATTGCAAACCCTTCTTACATCTATACAACTGGCATCGGAAATTACGGTAAGTACATATGAGACCTGAGGTGAACAAATGAGGTTTAACCTCAAAAGGGACAAGCTCGGGGGGCGAGCGTCTGAATAAATACTAAGGGCGGGGTGCAACTTCTCCCCCCCCCCCCGGCAGAAAAAGTGAGGCTCCGAGTTTGGACCTTAAAAAATCTTACGTTATGTAGGTAGAGAGAAAGATACATAGCGCCAGGCCTATGTCCAGGTATTAATACTTTATTGGCCTGGCTATCTTTACATTGAGTTCAGAAATTTTACTGGCTAAGAGTTTCTGGGTGTCCTGTTGACAGTGGTGGTTGGCTGAGGTTAAGTCACTCTGGTAGTTGGCCACTTGTAGTTTTGAGGGCGAGCTGGTCGCCAAGGTGCCTCGTAGTATTGCCCATGCTGCTGGTGGGGTCTCCTCGGCAGGTGCGCCATAATGGCTGGCGTTGGTTGAGGCGTGGGCCTTGTGATGCCCGAGTGTATTCTTCCATCTGGGTGGAGGGTGCTGGGGGCGCATGTTGCAGGGTGCCCCTGGTAGCTTGGTGAAAACCTCTCTGGTCCGGAGCCACGTGGCCTGGTGTGGTGGCGTGGCGGGTCCAGCGTGCTGGAGGCTGGGTATGTTGCCAGTTGGGTTGGTTCGATGCAGTTTCCCCTTTGGAAGTGGGAAGGTGGTTTTGGAGGGCGGCGGCTTCCGACTTCCAGCCTGCTGTCACTATAATGACCTTGGTGCACGGGTACAGTCGTCTGGATTTCCTCGGGGGTGCCTGCTGCTCGGGGTCGGCGGTCTGGTTCCTCGTCGAAGGTGGGATCCTTCCAGGGGTCCTCAGGGGGTGGCAGTCCTTTTGCCATGTGACTATCCAGGGGCTGGCCAGGTATGGTAGGCTGAAGTGTCGGCTTCATGGACGAGCGGTGGACCTTCTTGATGGTGCCCTGGGTGTCCTCTATCCAGTACACGTGTCCTTGGCACTGGAGGACAGTATAGGGTCCTTCCCATTTCGGGGCCAGGCCGGCATGGAAGTGCTTGCTCTTGTTAGAAAGTGGGCGGTTGCGCAAGTACACCTCGCATCCGTTAGCCAGCAGGGACTGGGAGCTCGTTTCTGGGGGCGGGTACTTCCTTGAAATGTACTAGCACTGGTGCATTTAAGCCTGCTGAATTCGGTGCTGCGCCGCTCGTCGACCCTCTTCAGCTGTCGGGGCCTTGGTTGGAGGGATGTTCCATCTCCACTCCTCTGGTCGACGGAGCTTCTGGCCGAACAGGAGTTCGCTGGGGAGGTGCAGAGAGCCTCATTGGTGCGACGGCGTAGCTAGTAAAGTATCAGTGGAAGTGCCTTGTCCCATTGTCACATCTCTCGCCTCCCACCAAGGTGATTCAGGTTCAATTCCCGACGGGGTCGGTCCCTGGATTTTCGCATGTGGGAATCATGGTGGACGATGCATTAGTCGGCAGGTTCTCTCAGGGATCTCCCATTTCCCCCGCCCTTTCATTCCGACACTGCTCCATACTCACCACGTATCATCCCTCACCAGCGCTAAAGACTTCGATTTTAAACGCAGACCAAAATCTCTCACTCACTCAATAGAGAAATAAGTAATTATGTACAGGTGCCAGTGAGGATATTTTAATATGCTCTTTTTTTATTGCAATCCATGTCAATTTTATGAAATATGCTGAATTTTTATATATAGTTATCACATATACTGATTTTTTAAACACATTTATGTAATATTTTTAAGGTTCATACAATCCTTTTGTTATATTGCTGTATTAGTTATTCTCAAGTTCGTTAAATTGGGGCTTTACATATTGTTAAATTTATTGCAGAGTTCTTCGTATGACTGCATGCCATATGTGTTTGTAACATCTTAGCACTTAATTATGTAGAATAATTAACATATCACTGTTTCATTTGGACTCAATTAATGACAAATGTTATATGTATATGGGACAGTGCACTTACACTCATAAATGTCATGTAACACAAGTTACAAAATGGACATGGAATTAAAAAATCAGTTACTTAAATTATACCCAGTACAAATATATAGTGTAGGCACATTAGTAACTTTAGGCCCTTTGTTTTCTGTTTGCGATATAAATAATATAAAAGCAGAACTGTCTTACAACAGGAATCACCACAGAAAGAGGTAAGATTCAGCACACAGTTCGATGGTTGTGTGGTCAGTTGGCTGCAAAACATCAAGCGTATCACTAACCATATGCCACTCAGCTCGGTTGAAGCATTCAATTTTTCCACTCTTTGCTAATTCAGCTGGAATTGGGCCCCTCTGTTCAAGAAGCCTAGCGAACATCTGATACTCACTTCCCAGTGAGTTTCGGCATCTTGAATTAAGATGTGTGTAGGTTTATATGAGCTAGTTTCTCTCGTGCTTGAATGCTGTGACAATAATGCCCAACAATGGCTCTACCTTTTTAGCACAATTCACTCAAATGTGAAGTGGTTTTCTTGGCTTTGAACCAATAACCAGAGCATAGGACGCCCTATCCTCGGCTTACCACCAAGGACCCGACCTCACCAATGACTCCCTTAAGAGGGCGTGGTACATAATTCATCGCTACAAGCATTAATCTATAACTGCAGGTTTCTTGAATCCAATTTGCGGAAACTAAACAATAGCAATCCTAGACAATAGTTGTAGCCAACGTTTTAAGCAAAATAGTTTCCAACGTTGCGAACTTCTGATGCACAATCTCTGACGCCGTAACCTTGTGCATTAAACACCGGCGCATGAGATCACACGTAACGAATTACTAATTCTGGATAAATATTTACTCAGAAAGTTGGCAAATACCATTACCTAGGATTGTCATTGAGTATTTTTTCCACATTGGCTTCGAAAAAAGCGTATAAATCAATTGATGTTTTCAGTGATTATCTACTACGCACTCTTAAGAACCATATTTATTAAAAGGCAAGAAACATCTGTCATAATTTATGCTCAGGGCAACCACAACAGCAGTGCAACTAAACAGTGAGAAAACGACGCGCACCTTATTTAGCTTAAATCCATATATTCAATAACCATAATTTACATCGCTCCTCCGTCAACATAATTTCACAAAAATCTGTGGTAAAAAGCCGAACGTACATTTTTGACACTAAATTTCACACAATATTCAGAATTTACAAAAGGACTTCTGTCCCAAAATATTCCACAAGGCCACTCGCCGCACACAACACACACAGCTTCCTATCTCCGAACCAGAGTTACTCAGGATGCAACTTCATTAATACAGCACTCATCAAATGGGTTAAATGGTGTACTCAATAGGGATTAACGGGCCTCAACCTTCCAACTTCAATACTATCACTCCTAAAACATCAGCTCGTCACTTCCCTTCCCGCAAATCAATTCTTCGCACCCATTTATACTCTTAGGCAACTTGGACAGTACTTTTCCCGTTTCTTCGAAGTTTCAAACAGCAATGTTTCAAAACGACTCGGGACACTTCACGAGACAAATTCTTTAACATCCAAAACGGTTTATCAGACAAAGACTATCATCAACTGATCCAGTCTCTACAAAAATCGGCACGACTGACCAAATCCTCGTGATCGCCACAGCCATGAGTCGTCAACAGCATACCTGAACTGCGATCGGACCTTCCATTTGCCTTGCGTAGCCCATAAAGGAACGGACAATCACCCGTGCCTAATGGAAGAAGGTTCCCTCCGAGCAGTCGACCATCGGCACTGCAACTTCATTGGACCACACACCGACTGATCACCCACCAAGCAAAATATAGTCGCCTCCTTCCCTTACCTTCTCTACCAGCCTAGACCCCTGAGACTCCTTTCCCATCAAAGCCGCCCCTCCACGGCCGTTAGAGGGATCGACCCGACAGAAGGAGCGACTCAGACGCCCCAAAGACACTACCAACACTCGCCCCATTCAACCAGGGAAGCCAAAATCACCAAAACGAATTCCCAACAAAGAGAAGCTAAAACAAACCTCGGCCGTCAGACGTCCTCAAAAGAAACAACAAACCGAACCAAATTAAACAAACTGAAACGAAAAAAGCAGAAAACCAAAACAACCAAAACTACCATAAAGGACACATCCCCGACCAGCCAATCAGCTCAGCATCATTTATTGTTAATTGTATTGTATGTGTGAGGCAAGGCATTGTTTTAGATAGTGCTGCAGTTATTGTCTGTAACTGTATATATGGGTACTGTGCACTGCCCCAAATCCCATTTTTCTAAAATTGAATTCAATTACTGATGCACTGCAGATCCTTTATGTTGTCCAGAAAAGTAAGAATTAGCAAGAGCGTAGCGGTTCATTGTAAAATCTGCTGTCATATAATAACACGTCGGAGAAATGTAGCTTTCGTTAGCTCGAGAAGTCCACATACTTGTAGTTAGTGACAGCGACGTGCTGAACATAGTTTCCGTTTAATTTCTTATTTTTATTTGTGACGTGTAGTTCTCGTACATCTCTAGAGTAACACGCCTCAAAAAAAAAAGTTCTCGATGGTGTATCGTGTCTTGGCTCTAGGGTATTAACCAGTTCCTGGAACCCTCTATCCTCCACAAGATAACAGGGCTGATAATCTTGAACAATAATTTTCCAGTTGCTGACGTTATTGCTTTAGCTCTGTGACGAGTGTTATCCATTTTTAAATTGGTAAATGTACCATCTAAAGTTTGTTGTATGGGTGTTTTTTGTGTTGTTTTTATAGAATTATACTCGTTTGTTAGTTTTTCTTCCCAATACTGATATTTCTGTCATTGATGCTTGTTATGCCGAATTTTCGTAGTTGTGATTCCTGACAGCACCTTCAGAGTAATTTTGCAAGTGTTACATTCAACCTCTGTTCAGATTTTGGAAGAAAACTTCCGAATTAATCCACCTTTGTGCTGTACTGCAACACTTGATGAACCGGATTCATTTTTATTACCGACACACATCATTCACGGTGTAAACAAAGCGAAAATAAACTCAGCAAAAGACAGCTTCACAGTAAAAAAAACTGTTTGATTAATAGTACTGAAACGTAAGCAAGACGACTTTCATTTCTAGTTGAGCAATCACTATAAATTGACCTGTTTTCATTTAATTTGAAGTATCAATCCTTTATTGAATCACTGCAACAACAGTAGACAACATGGTGGTGTGCAGCTGTGACGTGAGCGCGAATGCTGCTTCTGGTGTAGTATTATGAAATGTGTCGCTAGAAATGAAAGCTTCAGTGAAGTGTTCACACGAGAAATAACACCTGTGATTTTAATCAACAAAGTTTGTTAACATCCGTATTATAGTTAAACAATAGTTTCGGATGAGAAATGTGACTGCTTTTGTTTGCAAATACACATGTTTTAAATTTTCCAGTGATACGAAAATGTTAGTTGACAAAATCTACTAGTTTCTATAATTTATATGTTTTTAAAATAGTTTATAACTTTCGAAATTACATTTCTGACTGTAAAGTTACTTTTGCAATTTACAATGGAAATGAAACAATTCCCGTGTTACGTCTAACATAAAGGTTATTTTTACGTTTTTTCGAACACATTGAATTACAACGAGTCGAGTCGAGTAATATGAAACTCGACTCGACTCGAAATTTGAAACAGTTCGCATATCCCTAGTATATACCTCCAACTTTCAGTGTTAACTTAATATTGTATCAATATATAAAAATGTAAAACATAACTCAGGGCTTGCAATTTTTTTTTTGCGTTTAATCTCTGAATATGTTTTCTTTTTAAAATTATGCAAATTTATTCAGATACCTTCAACTTTACTTGAGAAAATCAAGTTTATAACTCAAGATATTCTTCAAACAGAATGTATCGTAAACAAGTATTTTTTAATTTAATAAGTTGAGTACCATACAATTCTATTTGTTATAGGATAAGTAATCAGTCATCCTCGCCTCAGGTGTCCCCCCTGAAGTTCCAACCAGCATCTGTGCTGAGTACTCAAAGAATTAGTAGTAGTAATCAGTTCACACACAAACACTAATACTAGTAGAAAATAATTTAAGAAAATTTACTTTGTTGATAAACTGTGCAGTTTCATTTGTAACTAATCATTCAATTGTGAAACTAAAAATTATTTACTCTGCTTTTAAAGTTTAAAATTTCTGTTAAAAACATTCACATTCTTAATTTGTCCGGCTTCAAAGAATATTTCTCACCACTTGCTAGTAAACCACATGTACTAAATAACTGTTAAGAAGCAATAGTAGCTGCTGGAGCTGTAAGTTTTTTTCAAAATAGGAAATGGTACACTTTCGTAGTACTGAAATGATCAGTTATTGAGCTCCAGAGGTTCTTTCAAATATTTATCTACTTCCATTTCTGCTGGCAGCTGTGAAACTATTTCAGAGCTAATTTGTTTTTCTGCCAACAACATTGACGAAAATAATGTTAATGAAAGTTTGTTTTTTGGCATAGCAGAAATAGAACGTGATGTTTCCTGGATTTGCCTGACTTTCAATGCTGAGAGACTGTTCACAGTTAGCTTTTGCCTTGTCCATAAGGCTTGCCATCGCAAAATGTGTGTTTCTCCAAGATGGAAATATTTTGTTTTTGAACATGCAAAAAATTTTTTTATTTAAATATAACTAAAAAGGAAATCACTACACAGACATCAGTTTCTTTATATAACAATTGTTTTACACCACATAGAGAAGGTTTAAGCTGCATCTTGCCACAGTTCAGCAGGAATGTCTTCACAGTCTTGTGCAGCAGCAGTGTCACTAGCTGAACTGGTGCTGGCCTGATCTTGAGCCGAACTGACACTGTTGCTTCCCTCTTCATGTGCAGACACATTTACTATGCCACATTTTCTCCAAAAGTTAGCAGTTGTTTCCTTTTTCACATTCCACCAACCACCAGTTATGAGTTGAATGGCTTGGCGAACATCAGTGTTGATGGGCAGATTTAGTCGAATGTTAATGAGGATTCATTCTACAAGACACTTTAGAAAATGCGCTTTGGCATTTTGAATAATGCCTTGATCTAGGGGCTGTAGAACAGCAGTTCAGTTTGGTGGTTGGAATTCTAGTATGATGTTTTCCAGCCGTACATCAACAACATGGGCGGCGCAGTTGTCCAGCAACAGAAGAATTTGTTTCTTCTTCTGCATTTACTTGTCTGTCTGAACAAGCCATTTAGAAAAAATGTCCTTAGACATACATGCTGTACTATTACTGACATAATCCGCTGGAAGATAAGCAACTCCTTTGAAGCACCTTGGCTTGTTGGAACTTCCCAATCACCAAAGGTTGTAGTTTCATGGTTCCTGTGGAATTACAGTAAAACAGCACAGATAACCTCTCGTTTGATTTTTTTTCCTCCTGTACATTTCTCACCGTTGTTTATTATTTTATTTGGTAGAAGTTTGTAAAAATATGCTATTTCATCAGCAAGTATTGAATATGTCGTCAGGGGAGTAGGAATCCAAAACGGAATTTAGTTTATCAACCTTCCACTTTTCAGCAGCTGCTACATCTGCATCTCGTTCCTCACCCGAGACAATGTTCCACGAAATTCCGCATCAGTCGCGAAAGTGATGAAGCCAACCAGAACTCGCTTGGAAATCTGTAACACCCATGAGGAAAGCAAAGTCCTTAGCTTTCGCCTGCAGCATGGGGCCCATGATCGGCACATTTTATTCGCGTGTATCCTTGAACCATGTATTTAGTGCCTCTTCAAGAGCCTGGTTTTCACCCAAACGAAGTCTTTTGCGGTCTGTACATATAGACGATTGTTCGTACAGCTTGGCAATCCTTTACTGATCCTTTATTATTGTCGATAACGTTGAAGGCGCCGAAATAAACATCCTTGCCACATCTGATTTCCTCCTACCTCTATCCACTTTTCTTTAAAATTTCCATTTTTTCTTTTAACGAAACTTGTTTTTGTTTATTTTTTGAAGCAACATCCGTATTGAAATTTATAACTTTACATCCACTACGAAAGGTGAATGTAACCCAAACATCCGAAAATGCACATGAACAAAGGGAAGATTTGCACACCATGTAAATCGTTTCGCAATATATACAAAACTTTAACCACACGCCGTACAGGCTCTTCCAGATAGGTTCCCCCAATCCTACACACCGCTTCGGTTCTTCCTTGCAAGTACGTTCAACCAATCGTCTGCTCGCGGTTGTATTGATCCGGAGCCGCTGTTCTAACTGAATACCACGCCCCCGTGCTTATGGCGGCTATGTTGTGAAACCTTAACAGCATGCTGCAGGCTGTTCACTTTACTTAACGGCGCCCACGAAATTGATACTTTACTTTCAAGTGCGAAATCGGTAGACGGTTAATAATTGTAATAACCTAAAGGAAGTTTAGTGACTTTATTTACTGTATTTAATTACGGTATTTCTCTTAAAGCAACATTAAGACGTCTGGAAACAACTACAGTACCAACTATTGGGGGAGATGTGATGATGGTGGAAGTGCAGCTGTTCATTGGTTCGTACCTGTGTTTACATTGCCAGTGTGAACTGATTGGCAGTTAAGTTGATTAGCCGAAGAGTCCATATCAGGGGAAATAATTAAAATAACAAGCACGTGTTACTTTTTCATATTTAGTGAGAACAAACTATAAATTTTACAGTTTTCTGTAATTCTATACGAGAATTTTTTTTATTTACCTGTAAAATTCTTTGTTGTACCAAAATGTAGGCGTGTATTTAATTTGGTAAATTGAAAGTTACTTTGTTTACTTCCCATGGTGGTGTTGGAGGGGAATTCATATATGTTCGTAGCAATGAAATATTCTTAAATCTGAAGTTCGTTGTAACGGTACTTCACTGTATGTGGGCCCTTCTGTTTCAAGAGTCACTCAACCATTATAAATATTGAATCCCACCTTGTAGGCTCGCCTTTAATTAGTGTCTTACTCTTCAAACCTAACACACCTTGAGCTTTATTCAAAGTTTTTATCGCATTCAACGACTGCTTAAAGCAGCCCACCACACACACACACACATTTGGCCACATTATTGGAAACACTAGGCAAGTTGAAACAGCCATGCTTCATAACCAACTGAATTGTATGTGCTGTGCAAGGAATACCAGACAGACTCAATTTTTCTGCAGCATTACTGGTGTTGACAGAATTGTCTCGTACAACTGCAACAAGGTGTAAATGGAATGGCTTCTGAGTAAAGGATTTTCAGTTCACCATCCCATATAAAGTTACAAGAATCATATAGTCATTATTGGATTTTGAAGACCAGAAGTCAATAGTTACAGAAACATTCATTATGTCTACTTTTTCAAGTTCTTCTTTTACCTTTGAAGCAACACTTGTGTAAAGTTCTGGGATTGAATTATGTGAAAGTTTTTGTATGGTTGGAATTGTGTACCTAGGTTCAACAGTAGCCAACCTCGACAAAAGAAAATGGTTGGCCATTTGCAGCTACCGTCTCACAGATGTACTTTGTGAGTTGTTTAGCCTGAGGGGGAGTCTTAGGATATGTTTTCAAACTTAACAGCTTTTTTGATTTTGTATAATGGTACAGACTGTTGTGAACTGTTAAAATTTATTGGAAAAACAAGGGGATGTTTCTGTTGCAGTGCCTAATGAATAGATTAAGGTTGCATCACAGTTTTAACATGAACACCACCAGTTGGAAGTCTTTTACACTTAATGGGCTGCTTTTACTGCCTTTTGCAGATTCCTGTTGCAGTATTGCTTGGAGTAGAATCTTGAGTGTTGGTAACATACCACTGTAGATGTTTAAATAATGTATATACGTATTTTAATATTCACATTTAAGAGAAGTTACTCACCAGCAAAAAACAAAAATTAGCACTACATAAAAATGATTTCCAGAGCAGGACATGTATATCATGCTTCTGAAGTTTAATGCTTTTAAAATGAAATAGATGCAAATGTTATTTTCATAAAAATTTGTTACATGAAATGTTTTACTGAAAATAAAATTATGCTTGTTGTTTACAAATGCTGCAGATTGTTTTGCAGGTTTATTTTGAACTTATTAATAGGAAAAAAATGCAACTGGTGGGAACAATTTATAACAGAATTTTGTAAGTATCTAGTTTAACCCTCTGGTGGGTAAATGTTAATTTTTTCCTACTTAGTGAGAAGATCTGCTTGTGAGGCTGATAGACTTGAAAAATAGCTTTAGTTGGCATTTAACAGTGTGATTTTAATTATTTGGTAATACATAGCATTTTTTATGTTTACAAATCTTTTATTAAATAATTTTTCTCATAAAAATCAATTTTGACAACACAATTTTTACACATGTTAAGTATTCAGTGCTTTAACTGTTTGTTTCAAATAAAGTCACAATCAATTCTGTAATTTTCAATTAAAATGTGTTGACAATATTACGTTAACATATTCATGTAACAAAGCACATTTCAGACAAAATAAACATTCTTATTTGATTAGTAGAATGGACCTAAAGATCCAAAAGACTCAGAGTAAAAGTCAAACGTTATTACTGTTTTGCCTATTTGGAACATATACAAATTTTTGGTGCAAAACAGCAATAGGAATCGTAAACAATCAGTTGATCAATAGCTGAATGAAACAAGACAAAAAAATAATTATAAAATATTTCTTGACGAAACTAAAAGTTACTTTTCATCATGAAAATGTAAAATTTCTTTGTATGAAAATTCATACCAACTAAAATAGAGCAGTACATTTCAAATACAAAAATAATCAGAATCAACAACTGTCAAGATTTATAGTTCATCAATTCTCCTAATTTTGATTATGTATGCATATGTTCTTGAACATTCAAGACAAGTTGGTGTTTCACACTGAATCCATTTGTAGTTTGTTGCTCTCTTTTCCTGGTTAGGGCAGTATCTTACAAGCTTTATGTTTTTATAACTCATCACCTCTTTTTTCTTTTTTCAACCTTTCTGAGGATGCTAACGACCAATGTGTCATGCGCACTCATTTATCCATTCACCTTATCTCCATAACCATTTTTATGTAATTCAATTGTAAAAAAAGAGATTTGTGTGTGGGTAAATGTGATAATACAGAGACAAAGGCATTCTGAATTGTGTATAGATGACAGTTTCTGGACGGGCGCATACATACACCTTTGTCCGAAGCAAAAAGTAAACAGCTGCGGAGGCACTTAAACTAACCGATGCATTTGTGGTAGTTAATTGTAGAAAATCATGCAATGAAATAATGAAATGATATTTTATAATTCTGTAGATAAACATCATACAAATATGACACACTCTAGATTGTCTTATTTGGTTTTCATCTCATGTGGTAATTACCCTACAAACCACATATTTCATTGTTAAAGATGCAAGAACTTATTTGTAATAAATTTTTATCTAAATATAAAAAAATTTTAATTGTCAATTAATTTTTAAAAATATTTTATGGTACTTGTCCTGAACTCGTAAAATGATGATTTTTACTGTACGTGAATGTTAAATACAGCTGCAAAGTACACACCATTAGGTACACAGATATGCATTACCACTAGCATTATTATAATGTTTGTGAATGTCTTCATGATAAATAACGAAATTACTACGTTTCTTTGTACTGAAAATAATCACAGTGTTAATTTTTTTTTACACTAGCATGGTGGTGGCAAAGTTCCTCCCTTCTTTCTTATTTCTTTCTCACGTTACTCGAGCAGTGTGATATGATTGGCAAAAGAAAACTATTATTCTACAGCAAGTATAAGGTCACGTAGCTGTATAACATGCTCTCTAGATTACTGCACAGTGCTGTAATGTCTCGGAGCACACAATCTTTAGGAATGTACTGCACATTGTTCCACAAACAACAGTGTTTTCTTGTTTTTACAGCCATTTAAAGCATACTAAATATTCATTGATAAGTTTGTGATAAGGTTAGGCACTTTGCAATAAAAGAAACTGTTGAAATAAACGCACTTCCGTTTACTATTAACCAACTGAACAGACCTCATCATACATGACGATTTTTACTAGTAAGCGACTCAACTTACAACTTTAAGACAGACCCAAATAAAACAAAAGAACTCTACGAAATAAGAGTTGCCAACATTTAAACGTTAACATGACAAAACTAAATAGAAATATTATTCATTGTCACCAACACCCTCCAACAATGAAAAAATATTTATAATTCATACATTCCATACTAAGAAAAACTAAATCAGTCCTACAGATTT
>PNEQ01020985.1:0-14611 GCA_003012365.1 Medauroidea extradentata
AATCACATGTAATTTGCTAGCTTATTTGGGCTAAGGAGAAGGACAGCGTATAAAGGTAAATGTATTCCAACGAGAAGGGGGCG
The DNA here is from genome assembly GCA_003012365.1 of Medauroidea extradentata. NCBI lineage: Eukaryota > Metazoa > Arthropoda > Insecta > Phasmatodea > Phasmatidae > Medauroidea > Medauroidea extradentata. Next base: position 84 of record PNEQ01020985.1, read on the forward strand.
GTAGCTTGCGATTGGTTACAATAAGAGAAATAATTTTATGCGGGGAAAGAGAGAGCTTCTTATTGACTTGTGGAAATGGAGATGGGGGAAATCGTACATAAAGTAGAAGGGGAAATGAAATAAATTTTTGGATGGGGAACGGAGGGGGTGCGGGTGGAGGGGGGTGGTAGATATAGCGGGTTATAACTCGAGTGTCGGTGGGTGGTGAAAGTAGGGGAAGGAGGGGGAAAATTCATCACGTGACTAACAGCCAATTAAAATAAAGGAATGGGTATTGGTAGTGGAGGGGGTGAGTTTATATATACATGTAAAAAGTGGTGGGGGCCGTCAGTGTGTCGATGGAGCTCGTCCGGGTAAGACGTGTCGGTAGTTGTTTTAATTAAATAATTTTTATATAAAAATTATTTTAGTAAATATTTTTTACTATAAAGTGTTTTATTAAAAGGTTTTAACATAAAAATATTTTTTTTAAAATTACATTTACTAAATATGTGCAGGGTTATAATGGAATGCGAAAACAAAATTTTTTGGAAGAAACACCAAGATGGCGGCCGGAAACAAGATGGCGTTCGGAAACAAAATGGAGGTAATATTTTTTTCGGAATTTTTGGGAATTTTTTGAAATTTGGAAATTTTTGAATTTTTTTAAAATGTGACGAAATTTTGGAAAATTTTGGTAATATGACACTCAAGGTCAAGGTCACAGTTAAAGGTCAAGGTCATCCAACATGGCGGCTGGGGCCGTGACGTGACAACATGGAAGGGGTGGGGCTCCTCACTCGGTCGGTCTCCTCACTCCGATTCCATGTGCCAGATACCCTATAATTATACTACTTATGCACATATATATATATGTAAATAAATTTTATGTTTTGAAAAGATCTGTATTTATATACGTTCCTAGAACACACGTTCGCTTTGGAATGTTTAGAACACAAGTAGACCAAGTCCATTTTCAGTAACTTTTCTCGTTATGTGTGCAATGCTTGTTGATGTAAGTATGATCAGTATTTAACTCTATACCTCATATAAAATTGTGACATTATACATCATCAGTTTTGGTCCCCTGGAATCGTTCATGCCCAAAACACTTTAAGCTTGTGTTTCTCATTACTAAAATTAATGAACTTGGTATACTTGTGCTCTGAACCCTCCATATTACGATTATGAGTTGCCAAGAGAGGGGTTAGACTAAACCTAAAATATATATGCATACTCTATACATACACAAGAAAATTTAACATAAATTTATAATTTTTTATCTTTTAGTTCATATTTTTTAAGTTTGTTTTTAATTTTTAAACTTTTAATTGATTTTTGCGTAGAAATTACTTTTTACTGTCAGAAGAATTGCCCCAAAATACGATGCCGAATTCATGATAGAGTGAAAATATGCACAATAGACCATTTTTGTTGTGTTTTTGGGTAAGATTTCAACAATATTACGTATAGCAAAACAAGAACTGATTTTTGACAAAATATATTCAATACCATATTTCCAATTTAGACAAGTATCCACTTGTAGACCAGGAAATTTAGTTTTAGTTGTTTCATTTATTTATTTTTTCTGCAATACTGGTAACATATATGTCGATTCGTTTGCTGTTCTTTACTAACAAATTCATAATTTGTGTCGTCTAGAATAAGGCTTAATTTGTTGAAAGAAAATCATGCATTCAGCTCTGTAAATGTGGTACTTGCTATTCTTCTAAGTTCTTATTATGAATCGCCAGAAATTACGATACTCGCGTTGTCAGCAAATAAAATGGGTGCAGTCTTAGGGTTCAGGAAAACGGTAAATCATTTGCACAGGATGTTTGGTAATTATAGGTACGAACGAAAGGGTGTATCGTGGACGGTGAAACAAGCAAATAATGCCAATAAACATAGTTCCGGAAACTAATGGTTTTCCCAATATGACACATTACATGTTACGACAGGGTCTCTAAAATACCAGTGTTCCCGACGATCAATACGTCAAAATACTGCACATGTGGACGAAGACATTACAAGTGTTCGAAATGGACGCCCTTCATGAGAAAGCAGGCTTCAGCACGTCTTTGCATCGATGCCCGTACACGTTAAAAAATTCCAGGTGTGTTCCGAATACAGTGGCAACGATCCACAATACGTTCCTGTAGTTCGTGGACATTATCAACAGGTCTGGCATACACCAAAACTTTTATACATCCCCATACAAAAATAAAATTCAATGGGTTCAAGTCGGGGAAACTGGGAAGCCATGATACTGGCAAGCCACGACCGATATCCCTATTGTTGAACATACATGCGACGTATTACCGAACAGCCACATGTAAATGTGCCGGAGCACCATCGTACATGTTCCACGTATGCATTCTGTCACCAAGAGGCAAATCATCAAAACTGTCGAGTAGCTCGTGCTGCAGGAAATGAAGGTATGCACGACCAGTAAGTCGGCCAGATAGAACGTGTGGCCCTAACAACCGTTTAGCAACGCCACAAACATTAATGGGGTATCTCCACTCATGTTCCGTCCAAATGATAGCATGTGGTGCTCATAAGCCCACACATGTGTGTTGTAGATGTTCATGATACCATCTTGGGTGAAACATGCTTCGTCTGCAAGGTCAGTAGAAGGAAGGTCGTCCCAAAACGCAAAATTGCTGTCATTGGACAGTAGCGCATGACGTATCTCGGAGACCCGAACACGGCGGCATTTTGAATTATACGTGTTTTAAAATGCTGCATTTCATAAAATATTTAATTGTGTTAGTCATTCTAACGATATATCTACATAGTGTCAGTGGTGAAGTATGCAGTATATATGTTTGTTTTACGCTTTTGTTTTGATATTTTGCATACAAAACATACGTTATTTAAATAAATCTTGGCAAACTGTAGGTTATAATAGGTTAAAGGACGTGCCTCGTACCATACAGTGAGTTTTAAAGCCGTTTTATACTTTATGCGCCTACACGGAGTTATGTTGTGTTAGGCTATGGTTTTCGTTTTTAAAATAAAAACTGTTATGACAGTATCAATACGAAGTTAATGCTCATTTTGCCGATAAACACAATTGGCTGTAGGACATTCCACATTCGGTAGGTTACAAGTATTTTACGCCTTTGAAATTCCAGGTGATTGTAAACATTGGATAAAGTAATACAAGGGTGTATTTTTCAACAGTTTTTTTATTTATTTTTATTTTTAAATATTTCGTCTAGTGTTTACCCGAGTCCCGACTCAAAGCAGTATCATACAAAGATATTTCAAATTTCGCTTGGTTGCTTTGTATTCTGAGCAATGAAAATTGCCTGGACCTTGGTTTTCTAGATGCTTTAATTTATTCTTTGTTTTTCAATGTTCGGAGGAAATAAGAAATTCAGTAAAGGGGAAGAAGGTTAAAGAGTGTAATGTAAGCACATCTCTCAGGACTGTTTGTTTTTTGTAAATTTTCTAAAACCATATGCTAAAATATCTATCTTAATTATACTGACAGTTCATCGTCAGCATTTCAAAATTTCAAGATTCTCGTAACTTACCTAATAAGTTGAGTATTTCCACTATCACAGTCAAACACACTGAAATTGTTATTACTGAGATTTAAAAAATATAATATATACCTATGTATATAATTTTAAATATTGACTCACAGTAGGCCTACCTATTTAACAAATTCCTAAACCATCCAGAATTCCTCTCCGTCATATTATGCTACACCGTGACTTACTTCTCCATCCTAGTCCACACATTTTTGACCATCACACGGTTGTCCCTTCTATACAGTCAGCCAGCCTTACCTTCAACTTACCCCACCTTCCTCCATCCTCACTTAATAGTCTAAACAGTCTCACTGGTCTTCAACCCTGTTCATGTCCTTTATAAAGGGCCACCTCATTTCCTTCAGCATCAGAGATAGCCTGACATTAGCTTCTCCTCTTTGACTTGCCACTGTAATCTCAACCTAACCTTTACCAATTTGGCTGCCCTTCTCTGCACCCTCACAACAACTTCCATGTGTGGGTCCCATACTGCAGCAGCATATTCCATCATTGACCTAACTATAGTGCCATATACCTTCTCCTTCACCTCACGGCTGACTCCCTTTAGAACCCTTCCTGGAACACCCAGGGCCTTAGAACCTACTCTTTGCACTTATTTTGTCCACCAAAGATGTTTTGCAACACCATCGTAAGGTATTTGTCCTCTGAGGCAACCCTGCATCTTGTTCTTCCCATTTAAAACCTTCCTCTTTCTTTTCTTTAGCTTCGTAAATCGTACTGCTTTGTCTTTTTCACATTAACCATAAATTTACTTTTGACAGGCTATCTCCTTACCTGCTCATTACTCTTCTGCAACTTTTCTGTCCTACCGGCCTTTTCATGTAAGACACAATCATCTGCAAACAGCATTCATTTGCTACCCACAACCACCTCCGTTGTTTACCGTAACTGAAAGCAGCAGAGGGGCCATTACACTTCCCTGTGGAAGTCCAGATGTTACCCTTCCTTCATGTGAAAAAACGTCCTCTACTTTCACCCTCTTTCTCCATTCTCACAATAAATCACTGATTACACCTCACCACCTTCATGTTCTCAAGGACAAGAAGTACTGAGAGTATTGCACACCTTTGCTAAACAATAATGAAATAATAGCAAAAAATAATTACGTATCCACAAAAACCTGAATAGAATTGCCTAACATGTTAATGTATGAAAAGTGCAAGCTTTTGAAAAGAGATAATGTTAAAGAAATAATGTTTGCAAACAGTCAATTCACAAAGATTGAAAAAATGATCTTCTGTACATTTGTAACAACTTCAAAATACTCTGCGTGCATGTGTGTGCATCTTGCATTTTTCAGGAAACTAATTTGCTAGGTTTGACTCAACAACTGCCTTTCTTTAAACCTGCAAACTCCTACAAGTATTTTAATAAGCTAGCTTAAACACTAATGTTCAGCATGCAAACTAGAAAAAGGTACTTAAAATTACAGCTGTTGGAGAAGAGCTTGGTGTTGTATTCATATGAAAAATTTGATAGACAATTCTGTTTCATTGACAGGAGTCCTTAATAAGATTTAATCTGCTAGTCCAGAGTTTGTACATTTACAGTGAAACCTCGTTATAAAGAGTATAGCTACATACCACCACCTTCCCTCTAACAATAACATGTATGTGTGATATCTCTCTTCAATACATGTAAATTGTCAGAATACAACACAAATATTCCATAGAAAGTTTTTGCGGTAATTCACAGCAAGTTGTTATTAAGAGATTCCAACGTACCTGTACCTTCGTAAATAATTGTTCTGGAAATATAGCATAGTTTGTAATACACATCCTAGCATCTGTTATGGAATGCAATAGTATTTTACTGTTGTAAATATAATTTGTGAGCTATTGGACTACAACAACCACGATCACAACCTAGAAGAGTGCAAACTCTGGAGGCAACTATTTCTCACTCACCACTTACCTCATGGCATTAAGTTCAGGGCTCTCTACCCTCAACTAGCATATATCTTCCCCTTGAGAACTTCTTTTATACAAAACTACATTCTTCTGGTCAAATTATAACAACTATAATCCCTGAATTTTATTGATATATAACTTATATTTGAACTGTAATTTGTTGACTTTAAATATGTGAGAAACTCTTACAATGTTTTCAAAAAAATTGGTCTCCTGAAAACATATCTAAAATAAAAATGTTTGTAAATGCAGTAGAACAGTGTGATCTTGTCACAAAATATTTTGACACAGTAAGCCTCTTCACTCAGCTATGAACATCAATCATTACTACAACAGGGACAGAATGCAAACCCAGTAACCCAAAAACATGCAAGACCTTGAAATGAAATTTGCAACAGACTCATTTTTTTCATTCAACAAAGAAAATAATGTGGGTAATGTTTCAACAGATAGGATCTAAAGTAGGGACATCATTTGATAACACAAAGATGTTTATATTTTTCACACAACTGTCTGTACTACAAGAGTACATACATATAACATAAACTGGGAAATAACTGCATCAGACAATCTTACGTTCTGTTGTCACACTTTGGATTGAATTCATTAAACCAGTTAAACTAATTGAAAAAAAATTACCAAATTTACAGAATCAATTTAATGACATGAAACAATACCATGCAGGACATCTACGATTCATAACAACCTTTAAAAAAGAATCTTGGTAATGACCGAAATATTGTTTTACGAGCAGTTATGGAATTTTACAAGACAGTTAAAAAAATCTTGTTTAAGGGTGAACCTACATTTTAAGTTGTAATTATGAGAAGTACACTATCAGTTTAATGTCCTAAAAAATTAAAGTAAATTATTAAAAAATAAGACCAGAAATAAATATCACAAAAGACAAGTACACTAGTTCCAGTACTTTATTTTTGTTTAGTTATAAGTTATGTACAATAATTAAGTTAAGAAAAAATATCCATGAGTTCATTGTACGTGTCTCTCCTTAGTTACCTTACACCATCATGTAACACTATTCAGTAATGTTAGACCATTTAATGGAGCTTCATTAGACTGATATTGCTTGCGACTAAAGTAGTTTCATACACAGACACATCACACAAGCAGCAAGTCATATCAACAGCAAATGTAATCCTGACAAAAAACTAAACAACAATGTGGAATCCTAAAAACACATTAACACAGTCATTACAGTAGGTTTACTAGCATGGAGGCTCCATTTTTTTAACACAACACTATTTTTCAGAAAAAGAAAAAATCCCGTCGTTTGATTTTATGCAAAGAAAATTAATGAATTAAGGTGAATTGCAAAAACAATTTGTAACTATTTTAAAAAATGAGATTTGCAGGTCTAACAATTCCCCTAACACGTTTTTCAATAAACCATACCAAGTAGACCTAGAGTGTAAATCTGACACAAAATCCAGTATGCCATATTCACACACGACTAAGTAACCTGATTATGTATTTGAAGTACGTTTCATTTCTTGAATACGACAACAAAAGTATATTCTCATCCTTGCAAGCCCATAAATGAGCATGAAAACGACAACTGGTTCAAAAATACGCATTCATTCAAAAATAAAATATGGGATTGTAAAATTTTTTGTCATTTATTGCTCCCACACGTTAAGACAAACCACTAGGGCCTATATACAAAAAAATGCAGCACAACATTTAACATATAATTTTCCAATTTTTAATATCTGTGTACAACTATCAGTATAATAATTTTTAACATAAATGCAGCTACACTATCACCATTTTAGATGCTGTTAAACATGGCCTAATATTGAATTTACACACCCTTCATTGCAGCGTGTTGGTGTCCCAGGTTAAAAACTTGACACTTTCTCTGAGCTGGTGTAATTATTGCCATTTCATTGTCCAATAATTACTTCATCACATTTCTGGACAACTGAAGTTTTTCCTATCAGGTTAGGATTTGCTGTTATTTTATTTATTTAGCTTATAGCACATAACTGACACAACAATTAGTTCAACTATAGAGAAGGGGGGGGGGAGTAATAGCTCTGAATCAAGTTGATTCAGCACTTGGATTGCATCTTGCGTAATTACATTATACTGAAGAATTGTCTAAGTTCGCACTCTTGTAAGTGATGTGATGCGTGGTCTGGAAGGCTCATAAACACCATGTCTTCTGTTGCCAGTACAGATCCAGGTTCTGTGTGGAGTGTTGAATCCATGAGGCAGAATGTTAGATTCAATCAATAAATACCATGTTGGATTTACTGTGTTATGTAGTGAGGGAATTGCATTTATCTCAAGTACCTGAAACAATACTCAAAATAATAAATCACAGGAAAACAAAAATAAGTTGTGTAACTTATGCGTACTAATATTTAGTTAGTCTCATATAACACTTTCCGTATTTTGACAGTTCACTTCAGAGAAGTGTGTCTGTAAATAGGCTTGCAGAGACATTGCTTTTCCAGGTAGGTTTAAAGCTCCAAACGATGGAACTGCCAGGCAAACTTCTCAGAACAGAAATGTCAAAATATGGAAAAGTTACACGAAATATACTATAAAACATTTAAAGGCAGATTCACAAACACCATATATAAGTAAGTCTATGTACGAAACTTATGAGCGTGGTCTACCACATTTTTCATCGCCATTTTTTTATTTTTATTTATACAAGATATTTTTTTCTTATTTTAGACACAAAATGTAACTAAATTTGGCTGTAATGAAATTTCTTTATCTCTCATAGTTTTTGTGTAGTGGCTTGTTAAAGTCATATTTTGCATGTTCCCGTTTTAACGACTACACTAAAACCAACTACTATACCAAACTAAAAAAAAATCACAGTGGATAAAGACATTGCAGGCTAGAACGTCATGCTCATAAAAATAAAGAATAAAAATTATTTGTATTTAAAAAAATGCTGAAACTGGAAAAAAATTTTTTTAAAAATTCAATAATTTTTATTATTTATTTTTATGTGCATGACATTGTAGTCTGCAATGTTTTTATCCACTGTAATTTTTTTTTTAGTTTGGTATATCAGTTGGTTTAAGTTTAGTCCTTAAAACGGAAACATGCAAAACATGACTTTAACAAGTCATTACGCGAAAACTATGAGATAAAAAAGTTTCATAAGAGCTAAATTTTGTGTCTAAAAGAAGAAAAAAAATATCTGGTACAAATAAAATATAAAAAAAATGGTGACGACAATTGTGGTAGACCGCGTTAAGAGGAGTCCTTGACTGGTACGTAGATGACGTTGCAGCATGTCACGCGTATTCTTTTTTACGCAAAGCTATTGAACTTATTCATATTATGTTCAACTATGGAAAGAACACACACAGAAACCATTCTTCTATGTTTTCAGATATTTAGTACTGTACACTTGTTAGAAACATGATTTTTGGGCCTCTCAAAATGGAAAAAAACAGGTATTTTAGACTGCTGTAACTCCGAAAATATTATCTGAATGTGTGAAGTGCAAAGTAAGTGGCATGCGTTGGTTTTACTTCATACTATTAAAAAATAAAATGTTGTGGTTACCGCTTAAAGTCCTGTAGGAAAGACTACAACAAAAACCTTGCGCGCCAATTTGGCGTGCTGCAAATAGAGGCTACGTCCTTTTCGTCAAGCGTTGGACACAGGCCCTTATCGCTATGCTGTTCCCACGGGTCAAAGGTGGAAATTAGACACAGGCGAAGACTCCTCTTAAGAGTAAAAACACTGACTGTGCATTCAGTAATCACATCCCCATGTAATGTAGCGTGTGTATGTACATTGAACAACTTCTGCAACATATTTTGTGTTAAGCTGTGAATCCAATTTTAATTGGTTATAAGAGCCCAATACTCAATGCAATTTTAATCGTGTTTATTAGATCTCTTCTAGTTTTGTCATAAATTGCACAATTTGTTTCGATACGAGCTATTATTAATGTGCCATTATTTAGTGCCAAAATATTTCTATGGCAAAAACATCTTTTGTTCACATCCCTAGATTATATGTCACGAAAACAAATATGTGAACATCACACACACTCAGAATTAAGTTAAGAATGGTTGGGAATCTGTCTTAACATTTGGAAGTACAGTACCATACATAATATTAATTTTTCAATTTCTATAGTAATCAATTTACTTAGTGAGATTCAATGTGTATTCTCTATTACTGCCTTTACAGTAAAATAGTAGGCAGGATAAACTACAACAGAAGACAACATGGTAAGAAACCGGAGTGAAACTCGCTGAAGGAAAGGAGAAGAGTGGGAAGGCCGGCCAGGATGTACAAGATGGTGAATGGATGGGAGGATGAGGTGCAAGGTAAGTTAGGCCACCTATTAACTATGGCAGAGTAGCCTATGGAGGAAGAAGGAATAACAGTGAGAATATCCATACCTTGAGGAACAGAACAGTGGTGACAGTCTGTGCTCAGGAGTTTGGTAAATGGGTGAAATTTACTTCCGGCTGGAAGAGTTGGTGAAGGCAAAGAACGTTGGAATGATTAGAAGGGGCTTGGTAAGTGTTTGAGGAAGCAGTTACAGCTTGCCATCCGGAGGGTGCACAACTGCAAGTGAATTACTATCATTAGGCTAAGCTAAAAACATCAGTTACAGCTTGCCATCCGATGGGTGCTCAACTGCAATTGAAATACTATCATCAGGCTATTAGTACTAAAAGCTAAAAACAAACTGCCTACACATTTACTACTACGAGTTATTAGACAAGCAACTGTAAAGGCCATTCGTTGAAGGGAAGGGGGAAATGAGCAATTATATTTAAATAAAGTAGGTAATAATCTTATAGGCCCACTGAATAATAGGCAATAATTATCATTCAGGTTTGGTAAATAATGTTTGACAGCACATGTATTCTGGAATGATAATGCCCTAACCTGTGTTGGGATTTATTTATTTAACTTATGTGTGTAAAAAATATTCTGTTTGTAATCAGATAAGGTTACACTTAAAGTTTCAGAGATCAACATTTACACAATCACATGACATGTTGATTATACAGTCTACAATTAGGACTAAATTTACAGTAGTAAAATACGCAACTCCAGTACCACTACACTCCTGTAACCGTTACTGGGTGCAATGGAACTGCCAAATTAAGTAAATGGGCTAAAGGTCAATAAAATGTGCCAAACTACGCAATGCTACAGAACAAATTTCCATCACGCAATTGTAAATTCCAAGTTCTGTTCTGAATATAATAATAATTTCATTCTTGCAGATAGACTGTCGCCTGGCAAGTCTACATCTCTCATTCACTCTCTCTCCAGACCCTTCTGAACAACCTAACCCTCTCAACGCACACCAGTTTCTCTCTCGACACATTCCACTCCCTCACCATTGACTGCCTATCCCTCTCTGTCGTCCTCCAAGCTCTCTGGAACTTCTCCCTCTGTAGTCACTCCTGAATAACTGGGGACCTAACTCCCCTGTCCACCCTCTCTCTTCACCACCTTGAACAACATAACAAGCCTCTCCACTCTTTCCAACCCATCTCTTTCATCATCACTGATGGCCTGTAGTTTCCCTCATCCTCATATTCTCCTCCTTGCCTTATCCACCTACCCTAGCCACCCTCCGCTGAACCCTGTCCAGCTCCTGTACCTATCCTTCCTTGTAAGGATCCCGCTCTGCAATTATGTAGTCCAGCACTGGACGCACCATTGAAATGTATGTAGGCCTATGCTTTCTCCTTTAGCCAACCACTGAGTCTATTCAGGACACTTCCTAGCATTCCCAGGGCCCTTCTTCCTTTATATACCATTCTTTATACCTGTACTTTCCATCCTCGGTCTTCCTGTAATACTACTCGTACGTACTCCCTTATGGAAAAAGCTTATATCTGAATTTTGCCAGATCTGAGACTGATCTGTACCAGATATGAATTAGTGTACATTTGACTATCCCTGATGCCAGATCTAGCCCAGTTACACTTTTTTTCATATGGGCTTGTACTGTCACCTCCCATACCTACCTCATACTCACTCCATTTGAACACGAGCCTGCTCTTTATCCTCTAATGAATCTCACCGCCTTTGTCATCTTGATATTATGTCTAATTTTATTATTTTCTGTAAATTACTCAGTCAATGTCTGCATGCAAACTGATTCCCTCACCTATCTCCGAATACACACAATCATCCATATACAACCTTACAACTCACTTCCTATCCCATGCCATTTGAGTAAGACATGTGACTGTTATAAATGTTACAGTATAAACAAAACCCATCACTACTGCATATTTATCAAATCGGAATTAAAATTTAATGTGTACTGATGACATCTTGCAGAACCAAAGCAAAGTCGTTTTATACCTACAAGACGACTACTTCGCTCTCATAAGCTGGTTTGGACAGTTACTTAGATACGTTTACATCGTACAACGCAATGAACTTACCATTTTCGTTTGTATTCCTAACAGTTCGTTTATGAGGTCGTTTCGCAGTCGTTCTTTGCAACAAATGAAGCAGCACGTTGATACTTTTTGTCCTGCCAACGATGTACCCTATTTTCATCCTCTTGTAAGTTGTAATACTGAATGTGTGGAATATCCGAATTTACTTCAATATTCTGTAAATATTTTAAACACACATAAATATTACCTACAAGCCGTTCAAAGCAATTTACTTCGAATAAAATAAAAACTTTCAACACAGCTACGTGCGAAACCAATACATTTGATACATTTGTTTACAATTCACGGTCTCCAGGCTACGTCATTTTCCGAAGATACCCGAACGACCCGAACACGTTTTTGCCGTTTTGAGACGACCTCTCCTTTATAGACCTTGCTTCGTCTGTGAATAAAACGTGCACGAGGAACTGTGGATCCGCCCACACTCTGCCAGGAGCCGTTGGCAGTAGGCAACCCGGGCTGGAAAGTCTGGTGCGGCCAATGCTTGCACACGTTGTACATAATATGGGTACACCTGTCCCTCATGTAACATCCGCCATATGAGGTGTGGCGAAACACCTTCTGCTGCAGCAACTCGTCTGGTACTTATGCCCGGCATTGCACCCACCTGTTGTAACACATGCTCCTCCATTTCCCGTGTCGAAACTGTTATTGGTCTACCTGCATGTCGCATGTTGGGTTTACATGGTCCTGTCTCGCGCAGGCGCTGATGTGCCCTTGTGAACTCTCTTGCTGTCAGGTTGTCTTCTCTGCGGGTACGTCTGTTGATACATTCGAGCTGCCTCCCGAGCATTGCCATTAGCTCGCTCACACATGAAGTGGATGTCAGCCATTTATTCATTAGATAACGTGTGTGGAGCCATGGCGACCTCGCAAACACTACGCAGCTACACGGCATTTGCTGTTGAGTGTGGAAACTTGTGCCTGGTACAGGCGGCGGTAACAGTGTTGCAACATTGCCATGTTTGCATGTGTCCATACATCGTAACTGGAAAACCGTCATTTTCCGTACCTATATTTATTACCATTATTTGTTAGTGTCATCGTCTTCGACACACCCCTTTCGTTCGTACCTATAATTACCAAACACCTGTATACACTAGGAATAATAATGGACCTAAAACTGAGCCTTATTATACCCCATATTTTATTTTCCCAGGTTTTGAACAAAATAAATTATATTTATCTTTAACACTAAAAGGTTTGGAATCATCAGTTTGTTAGTTATTTCTGCATCACCGTAAAATTTTAATTTCTCTATGAGCCAGTTGTGATTCACACAGTCAGAAGCTTTAGTGAGGTCACAGAAAATTCTAATAGAAGGCAGCTTTTTGTCTAATGAATTTAGAATACTTTTTTTGTGAATTTTCAAACTGCATGTCATAAAGTACAAACTTTTATTAAATTTAAGAGTATACCTTCACGCTAAATTCAGATTACAGGAATTCAAACTGATAAAATAAGTTGTAACGTTTGCCTATGGCTAATCTATTGATTTGTCTATACAGACTGATAAAGAAAAACAACAGATTTGGAAACATATTGAATTAGTTCTTTTTTTTTTCAGTATTTTGTCAGACAAACTCTATCACACGCTTTTGGCGTTACTTTTAAGTGTTGTAGAAGTTCAATGCAATGTCATGCAACATTTTTTATTCTAACATGAACCTAGGAAGTCCATTCCATATTATGCACTGTAAATTTTTTCTTGCAAAGTGGCAGACATTAAACCTACATAATATTAACAGGAATAACAGTAACTGCAAATAAACAGCTGTCAAAATTTACTGAAGTCATGTGAAATAGTATATGAATAATTTGTCTTTTGAAAACTATGGTATCATTCTCTAACAAAAATATCATGTATAAATAATTCCATATGATCCTAACCTACGTGTATTCGCAATCATTTTCTAACTAAGCATGCAACTGTTTATTTGCAGAAAATTACAAGTTTTGATAAGTTACACTTTAATGTATAGTAAATAGTAGGCCTGCTGTATTCTCAAACTTACTTATTTTGTAATATTTGAGTTTTGGTATTTCCAGTTTCACTCTGTTACTTCTGTTACTATCTGTGACCTGTCTGAGGTCTGTGTTTTTAACTTGTATAGCTAGAAAGTAATGTCGGTGTATAAAAGTAGCGAAGTGCCCAGTTTACATACACAGGGTGAGGATGCTAACTGTTTAAAGCTCCCCGCAGTGACACTGGGGACTCCGAGACAAGTGATTCGACATAGGACATTTCGGGTCCAAACGGACGGGAAAGGCCCGAAAATTTGCCTTCAAGTTTCCATGACGTCACATCCGGTGTGTCCGCATCAGGCGCGTACGAACGAGTATTCAAAGGAGTTCCTTCGATCCAACCTGTCTCTGTGGCTCAGTGTCTGCGTCAGAACCTTGTAAACTTGCGGTCCGAGGTTCGTGTCCTAGTGTCGACAATTTGTTGTCAACGTTACTTTTTGCAATTTTAACTTACTTCAACTGTTATTTCTTTGTAACCCTTTGCTGCATAATTTATTTTATTTTGTTTTAGCTGTGTTCTACATTTTTTGTTTACAGCCCCATTAGTTTGTATTTGTTTTATGCATGTTCGATAAAGTTGTTAGCAAAGACGAGCTGTTGGCTCG
>PNEQ01020986.1:0-14683 GCA_003012365.1 Medauroidea extradentata
TCATGTTTCGGATGTGCTAGTAGTCACGTCCGCCGCCCTCGAAGGGTTAAGACGCAGTTGGGACAGGTATCTATGACGTAGGTTAGGCGGGATTCCCACTATGAGCCACCCGGGCTTTGAATCATCGGCCAGCCCTCAAGGTGTTACGAAACAGCCGCCGACCACTGGCCTCCAGGAACATGGCACGCAACAATATTATAAGCTTGTGGCGAGAGACTGGTGAAGACATTATAGTGATATCAAAGTCTACTGTAAGGCTGCACGCACATATCTTCGGGGCAGTACTGGACGAAACAAGAAGACTGCTGCTACAGGTCGACAGACAAATAGGGGGTGCGTGATGGGAGTCGAACCGAAGACCTCAAGAGTGAAGACAGTGATGTACTCGGGGTGCTGCGCAGTACATGGTGAGCCATCACCACTTCAGACTGTTAAGGTTGGACATTGTCACTATTTGAAAGACTGTTAAGTAGATATATGAACGAACTTTTATTTGTGATTTGAAGTCTTCAATTAATTAATGGTAGGTATTTTGTCAAAGTTAATTAACATTTGTGTCACAGTAGTAATTGGGTGCATAATAAGAGTGCTGTGAAAGCCATAATTGATCGCTGTTTTTCTGTATTTTTGTAAGTTTTGTGAGCTAATAATTCTAGAACCTAATTAAACTCTTTAATTCGTAATTATAAGACTTGTATCCCAAAGAGCTGAGAGAATTGTCCTCATGTAATTTTGTAAGCTTGTAACATTGGTGTCTGATTTGGGATAGAGGCGTAAGTTAATATAATAACTATTCTGTAAATTAAATCATTGCACACAAGCTATTTAATTAAATTGAGCCACTTTATATATATTTTTTAATTTCCATGATTACATGAAGCATTTCAGCAGAAGTATCACTAAAGGCCCTCATTGAGGGAATCAGTGGCTAATTAAGTGGCCAAGTTATTTCAGTAAATGCAAATGAAAATGTAGATAAAAAAATTTATAATGTAGATAAGCAAGTAGAGAGTGGTTAGTAATATTGTAGACAATGTAAATGAAAATGTTGATAAAGTGAACGAAGTGTTAGACAGAATAATAGACTATGCGAAGGAGTTTGTGTACAAGAAAATATACAGAGTAAATGGAAAGATAGATGCTATGAACGAGAAGGCAGTAAGTGTAAATGCAGAGGGTTAGTAATATTGTAGACAATGTAAATGAAAATGTAGATAAAGTGAACGAAGTGTTGGACAGAATAATAGACTATGTGAAGGAGTTTGTGTACAAGAAACTATACAGAGTAAATGGAAAGGTATATGCTATGAACGAGAAGGCAGTAAGTGAAATGCAGAGATAGACAATGTAAACCAGAAGGTGGACTGTGTGAAAAATAGCACGAAGCAACAAATTGATGACTTGAGGAAGGAGAGTCAAGAACTTCTCCATTGTAAAGAAGGTGACCATATTATATGCGGGGAAGACGACATGACCAGTGCGAATTAAAACATTAAGGTGGCGAAGAGAAGACCACAAAGTCCGAACCAGGCTCTAATGGATCTCCAAACAGACAGAAGGAGGGCTGCAACAGGTCTTTGCAGCCAGTGGGCATGCTTCTGGCGTTGAAAAAAAAACATTTGTGTCAAGCCTGCCTCTTACGATGGCCAAACTCCATGGCGAGAGTACCAAAACGAGTTCGAGATTGTAGCAACCATAAATGTATGGTGTGACCAGCAACAAACCTACTATCTTGCTACCATGCTGAGGGGACCTGCCCTCAGTATACCACAGTCGCTTCCAGAACAACGTCTGGAATACTCAACATTAGTTACTGCCCTGGAGCAGCGCTTCAGAGATAAGTACTTAACGACATGCCCACCATGCACAACTAAGGAGCTGCACCCAGGGATCATGGGAGCCTTTGCAACAATTGTGGCAGGACAATGTGCGACTCGGCCATTTGTCACTCGAGGGATGTCCAGAAGAGGCATGAGATATCATAGCAGTCGGCTTCTTCGTCGATGCCATCGCCGACGTAGAGGTGCGACGAGCAGTGCGCCTGGCCGCCCCAAGGACTATGCAGGATGCCTTGGCCAGAGCACTAGAGGTCGAATCTGCAATATCGACGTGCTGTGCGGGTGGTCGTACTGCCAGGTGACGAAGGAGTTAACAGCCTATAGAACACCCTGAAGACAATGGAAACCACGAATAATGCAATCAATAATATATTCACTTCTATTTTACCCCGCCCTCGACAGCAGGGGGTGACCAAGCTGTTGGTAATGTCGATAACTCAGAGATATGTGAACCCAGCGCCCACAATGGTTACAGAATAACAAAAACCAACATCAGGGAGCTATTAGCAATGGTGAAGTCTATATCACATTTCCACCACTAATATGGAAGACACTTTACTTTGCGAACAGTGCATGCTGCTCTATGCTGGCTGTTGATGATTAAGAATCCCGAAAGACAAATAGTTCGATGGATACATCATCTTCAAGAATACAACTTTGATATACAACACCGAGCTGGTCGTTCCCATAATAATGCACATTAATTATCCCACAGGCCTTGTGACCCCACCTGTCGCCATTATGAATGGCAAGATGTGAAAAGCAGGGAAGTGTGTTATGTTAGAACAACAAGGCTTCAGGCATCATTAACAACCAATGGGGAATACTCCTGAACTGACGACAAGATAAGAGAAGACCCAGACTTGTGCCCGATACTGGATTGGAAAGAGCAGGACCACCAGTCTGAATGGCACGAACTATCTGAAAAGAGTGTTACAACTAAGGCATGTTGGGCACAGTGGAACTCGCTTGTTCTGAAGAACAGTATTATCTGTCGAAACTGGAAGAGTGCAGATGGCAGACAGGAACAGTTGGCCCTCCCAGAGAACAAGATCCCAGGAGTACTGAAGGAGCTCCATAATTCAGTGTCAAGCGTTAATTTCGGCATTAATAAGACACTCAATAAGGTTCGAAAGAGATTTTACTGGCTTCATTGCCCTGAAGAAGTCGACAGATAGTGCTGAATGTGTGGCGACTGTACCACAAAGAAAGGTCCGAGGGTCAGAGGACGAGGTCATATCCAGAAGTGCAATGTCAGTGCCCTATTCGAGAGAACGGCGGTTGACATCTTGGGTCTCTTACCAGTAACCGAGAGAAGCAATCGGAACTTGTTGACGGTGCTAGACTTATTCACCAAATGGCCAGAGGTTCTTCCCACACCGAATCAAGAAGCAAGTACAGTGGGTGATGCACTGGTCGAGCACCTGTTCTCAAGGTTTGGGGTGCCATTAGAGCTTTACTCGGAGCAAGGGGGGAAATTTGAAGCTGCCCTTTTTCAAGAAGTGATGATGAAAATGGGGATAAAGGAGACCCGAACCACTCCTATACATCCATAGTCTGATGGAATGGTCGAATGCCTAAATCGCACTCTAGAGCAGTACGTATCCATCTTTTCATCCGATAATCAAAAGATTTGGGATTATAAACTGCCACTCCTGCTAGTGTACTGCTGTGCCTTTCATGAAGCAACTAAGGTGACACTTTCAAGGATGCTGTTTGGAAGAGAGCTCCGTCTCCCGAGCGACCTGATGTTCGGACGACTGGCGGAGGAAGACCATGAGATTGCATCCCCAGTATATGCCAACGATTTACGTCGTAAGTTGGTTCGCACTCACAACTTTGCCCGGCGACACCTTAGTATCAACACCGACAGGATGAAGACATGCTACGATAGGAATGCACCAGATGAAACATTCCAAAGACAACTGGTGTGGTTGAACAACCCTCAGATATGGTAGGAGTAATGTCCCAAGCTACAGAATAATTGGGAAGGTCCTTACGAAATAGTGAAGATCAATGATGTGGTGTTTCGGATTGTTCGTAGAGGCTCTCGGGCGAGAGGACCTAAAGTTGTCCACATCGACAGATTGACCCTCTACAATGAACCTGAGGCTGTTGTGTCTGTTCGGGACGAACAGACTTAAGGAGGGGACAGTGTTACATGCAGGCCTGTTGGTTGGCGGCTGTGACGAAACACCCTATACGAGCTAGACCATGAATCACGAGCCAGATGGCCTCGTGGTGAGAATTCCTCCAACCTGTGTCACAAAAGCCTGTTTGAAGTGCTCTTGAACCCTGTGCTGTCGGCATAGAAGGCCCAAGCCATGCCCGAAGCACGATGTAATGTATATTTTAGACACCTGAAATGTAATGATTCCCCGACTGATTAGTCGAGTATAAATACCACGTTCCGGCAGATCTGGGAGCGAGTTCGCTTATGGTCCTGCTTGAAGAATTTGTTAATAAGCTTGTGGAGTGAGGCTGGTGGAGACATCTTGGTGATATCATGAGTCTACTGTGAGGCCGCAGGCAAAAACCTTCGGGGCAGTATTAGACGGAACAAGAAGGCTGCTGCTACGCGTCGACGGACAGAAAGTAGGTGCTCGACTGGAGTCGAACCGAAGACCTCAAGAGTGAATACGGTGGTACACTCGGGGTGCTGCGCATCACATTGTGAGCCATCACAATTTCAGACTGTTAAGGTTTGGTATTGCCACTATTTGAAAGACTATTAATTGGACATATGACTGAACTTATATTGCGATTTGTAGTTTTTAATTAATGGCAAATCTGTACCTCGGAGGCATAAGACACTATGTCACAAAAATCATATTCTTCAGGAGAGCAGTTTGAAGAGAGTGATTCACTCGTGAATCCAGCTGTTTAGTGCTCAAAAACAAAGTTTTTTGACACAGCACTGACTTTGTGTTGTATGCCACTGCAAAGTACTTAAAACGGTGATCATGTTTACGGTAAAAAGTGCATTTCGACAAAAAGTGGACATAGTGTCTTATGCCTCCGAGCTACAGAAATATTTTTGTTCTTTAATTGTCAAAATTAATTAACGTTTCTATGGCGCTGTAGTATTGAGTGCATAATAAGAGTGCTGTGAAAGCCATAGTTGATTGCTGTTTTTGTATATTTTGTAAGCTTTTTGAACTAATAAATCAAAAACTTAAATAAATTAACTCTTTAATTCCTAACTATGAGACCTCTGTCCCAAAGAGCTCGGAGAATTGCCCACATGTAATTTTGCAAGCATGTAACAATCGTAAAGAACTGCACGCCTGCTGAGTGACTTGTGCGGAGAGTCGATAATACATTACATACGTAAGTCAACTGCAACATTACCGCCCCTGCCCCCCCCCCCACACACACAAACACACAACCTATCTAGGGAGGCCGTCTGATATACTTTACTGTTCACTGCCGTAGTCACTAAGTGAATGCAGGAATATAGTCGCCTACCTGGCGTTTATACTACGTTGCGAAGTGTTCCCAAACAAGCGTGGTTTTTCCTGTCAAACTTATCTCCAATATGTTTTCCCTCGAAAATAAAACATGCTTTAGACAATGAAGGGATTGTTAGGGACAGGAAAATTTCGCGAATTCAATGGCCTGCAGGCTAGAATCCATTGTTTTATGCATACTACTCTATGCATACTTCTCCAACACCACACATCTGTGATTTGCCGGCCGGTAGAATCCCAAGGCTTGCGAGAGTTAAAATATACAATCACTGACCACGGAGTAGAACTGCAGACGTGCATGTAAGGCACCTAAACAAAGTGGGGCAGAATTCTTTTCGCGAGAAACAGGGGTCCCTATAAGCGGTTTGACGTAAAAAAAAATAATAATAATACGCGTGACACGCTACAACGGCGTCTATGCGCCAGTGGATGACTGCGCCGTGTTGGCGCGGTGCTGGGTTTTGTCAGATTGAGACATTGATGAGGGGGGAGGGGGGAGGCGGGTGTCTGGCGCAGACACGGGGCAACCTCGACACGAGACACGGTGGCGGCGCGGCTTGGTGAAGGACGAGGGTAATGTAGCGGTAAGTGTGAGGAGTGGTAGTTATAGCAGGAGGCAGAGGGCGGAGCACTGGAGAAAACTGCAGACAGCGCACTGCAGGCAGTCCCTCGGGCGTCACCGCACCACTGGCAAACATTCTGCAAGTCACGATACAGCTATAACACACCTGCTTTAAGGCGGCCCACCCCACTCTTTAAATGCGTTGCAGTGTGTTCGTAAACATATTTTTTTTCTATGAAAATATTTCACGTGTGCCCATTGTGCCAATGTACGAAAAGAAAACACACTTCAGACAAGGTCGGAACCTCATTGTTAGGACGCCACGCTCATTAAAATCATTGTTTCTAAGTCCTCCAACCAGGGGCGTCATTTGGAGCCACAAGGAGGGGGGGGAGGCAAATGCCCCCTCCTGGATTTAGAATTTTATGTGTATAAATATATTTTTTGTATTTTTAAATTTAAATAATGCTAACTTCAGCACATAAAACTGAAGTTTTATTATTAAAGTATATAATTTATACATGCTTAATTAATAAAAAAGATGCAACAAGGCCACTGTCGCCGGAAAACAAAATCTTGCCTCCCCCCTATAGAAAAACCTGAAATGATGCCCCTGCCTCCAACGTGGCTAAAATGGCCTTTTTAGACTTCCGTACTTCAAAATGTACCTACCGGATGTATGTGAAACTCAGACTCGTCTTCCTGAACCCTGTGTGTCTACCTGATAATGGGAACAGAGTCCAGTTCCCGAAACGTCGTTAATACTGACTGTTTGAAAAACTACTGTGTTTTGTTTCTTCTCATCGTTTGTGTCTTTTTTTTTTGTCCGAAATTTTTGTGTTTTGTTTCGTCTCATCATTGTGTCGTTTGCTGTATTTCTGTTAGTGTTTGTTATCTACTGCGTTTTTTTTTTTTTTTCGTCTCAACGTTGTGTCGCATGTCAGCATAGGTTATTTTTTATATTTTTGTTATTCATTTTATTGTCTGTGTGTTCCTTGTTTTATCTGACCCGATTCCAGTTTTGGAATTTCATGTTGTGTATGTATCCTGATGACTAAAGCATACTGTGCTTATTGATATTTTCTCGTCTTATTTTTAGTTTTCTCTTGGCAGTCATTTATTTCGCAATGGATTATCTCCAAGCAAGTAAACCAGTCATGCACTCCCATTGCACAGTTCTTTCAAAGATCAAATCAATTCTATCTTGTAAATTGCTTTACAAATTTCTGGGATAGTCACACGCAATGCTTGCTTCGATATAATACTTGTAAATTCCAAGTCCTTGTAACTTTTGCCGGTTGCTAAGAATCTCAATGTTGCGGCAAGTCTCTCATGAGGTGAAATTGCTTTTCTCATACAGGTACTCTGTTTCATGATCTCCGACGTTACTACAATAACATATTGTATGTTTCAACGTCCATTCGTAGGTAACTTCGCCAATCCTCAGGCTCAGGACGCAATTCGCGAAGTAACTTCACACGTGTAAACTTATTTCTTTTAAGCAGCCGCTGCCTGGACCAACGAGAACGTCGAGTGTGCTTGTGACGTTTCATTTGCCTTCCTTTTGCTATACAAATTGCAAATAATGACCACAAGAGCACTTCCTCCATGGCGGACTTCTCATAACTGATGGGATAAAACTGTGCTGAAAACGGTGTAGTGTGGACACGGTTTAACTGCAACCTTTTGTTTGCACAGTTTTGCCTGCGCAGTCAGAACTGAGTGCATAACGTTGCGTGTGGACTGGCCTTAACGCGCAGGTTAAACATGTTCAGCTTTATGCAGTGGTTCCACGAGTTCCACACGAGTTTCGATATCGATAAGAAAAACTAGTTTTATATTAATATGTAATTCCAACAATGTTGCTGCTGTTCTCCTATTGGCTGCGTAACAAAAATGACTGGCTGCTTATGGTGCGAAATTTTGCATCCGCCATATTAAATAAACTTCCACGTTTTATGTAAGTTTTTATATTCATTATACACGTCCAGCAAAATTGTAGTTAGCAGTACTATAACGATCATGATGTCGCAGATGTTGAGTGTAGGTATGATACAAATTAAATATGGTATGATCTTTGAAAGAACTGTGCAATGGGAGTGCATGACTGGATTCAGTTTCTTGGACGTACTCCATTGCAGATTGAATGACTGTCAAAGAAAACTAAACAAATAAAAGAAAACCATAATATAAGCAGAGTATGCTTTAGTCAGCAAGATACATACACAACAAGAAATTCCAAAATGGAACCGGATCAAATAGAAACAAGGAACAAACAGATAGTAAATGAAAATAATAACACACAAACTAAAAAAACCAAGTAACATGCGACACAACGATGAGATGAAACAAAAACACAGCTAATATCAGACACGAACAGAAAAATAACAAAAAGACACAACAAATAGACGAGACAAAACGCAACAGATAACAGACATATACAGAAAAGACAAACGACACAACGAAGAGACGAAACAAGACACAGTAATTTTCCAGACAGACAGTGTTACGACGTTTCGGAAACTGGAATCTGTTCCCGTCATCAGGTAGACACACAGGGTTCAGGAACACGAGTGCGACTGATGAGGAGACTGGAAAAACCATGGGTATATTATATAGGGTCGGCCCACTTATCCTGCTCAGTGGGCCGACCCTATATATACCCATGTTTTTTCCAGTCTCCTCATCAGTCGCACTCGTGTTCCTGAACCCTGTGTGTCTACCTGATGACGGGAACAGATTCCAGTTCCGGAAACGTCGTCACACTGTCTGTCTGGAAAATTACTGTGTTTTGTTTCGTCTCTTCGTTGTGTCGTTTGTCTTTTCTGTATATGTCTGTTATCTGTTGCGTTTTCTCTCGTCTATTTGTTGTGTCTTTTTGTTATTTTTCTGTTCGTGTCTGATATTAGCGGGGTTTGTTTTTCATCTCAACGTTGTGTTGCATGTTGCTTGGTTTTTTTTATTTTGTGTGTTATTATTTTCATTTATTATCTGTTTGTTCCTTGTTTTCCATTTGACCCGATTCCACTTTGGAATTTCTTGTTGTGTATGTATCTTGCTGACTAAAGCATACTCTGCTTATATTATGGTTTTCTTTTATTTGTTTAGTTTTCTTTGACAGTCATTCAATTTGCAATGGAGTACGTCTAAGAAACTGAATTCAGTTGAATATGGTATATTTCAAGGTCCAATCATATTGACGCTATAAAGTTAATTGATCTATAAAAGCGTTGTGTTATTTCAGTGCGTGACTGGCTGTAGTTTTTAGAACAAGCACCATTGCGGCGCAGTGGAATGTGACTTTGTTGTTTTTTCAAAGTTTGGTACAATTTTCGTTCAAGGCTGGCAGTGGTTTTTTTTCCAGATGTATGAACTGGTCCATGGTAAATCTGGAATTTTTTGTCATAGTCTGATTTGTCTAGCACGACAGCAGTATGGCCCTTCTCTACTACAATAATGACAATATTATATTCGGATTTTAGACTTTTAATGGCTTTGCGTTCATCAGGAGGGAGATTAGGGTTTGATGAGCCAGCTGAGGTAACCGCTGTTCGCACAGTCCAGCGATATTCGTCTTGTTATAGCAGCAGAAAGTTCGTGTATCGACTCTCTGAACGGATGAAATTATGTCAAGAAAGTGGAATGTGGCGTGGAGCAAATCTGAAACTGAGCCCTTTTGGTAAAACGTTTTTCTAGCACTTCGGCGGTTTTTTTTAGAGGATGCGTTAGTTAAAGTTAGTTAATTAATTCCTCTAAAACAAGTTTATGTTTAAAATGCGATCAAATATGGCTGCCGAATGTGTTTAAACATATGCCCGTATTAGATTACCGACGTAAGGGTTGGTTTTCAATTAAAATAAAATGTCACAGGACATATAACAGTAATAACTATGCACGACCAGGCACCTTGTGCAGAATTAATTCGTAAATCGCAATTGAATTCTTACAGTAATGTTTAACCTTTAACATTTTATCAGAGAATCTGAATGTACGTTGCTGTATGGAATGCAACAGAAGGTTATTAAAACATTTTTGAACGGGAAACTTATTTGGAGTTATAATAAATACATAAATAGTCTCAATGCACTGCACTATTACTTACAATTTATAAACATAATTTTTAACATTAACATTTCTTTTATTCTAGCTTCGTTTTATTAGTTTGTATTTTGAAGATTATATCAATATGGCGGACGTTTCGTTAATACTTTGCTGCGATTGGTTGCTGTCCTGTGTGTCTGCACAATAAATGATATAATATTTCTTATGTAAGCATTTCTGGGCATACGACCACTTTCGAGCAGTTGTGAATCAGTAGGTAAGAAAACATAGAGGTTTGATTTTGTGCGAACTATATTTTATGCTTACTGTTATAATTGTGAACTTAACTGTCCGTAGACCGTAACGATTTGTACGTAATGTAGGCGGTTTGTCGAGTATGTTCGCGTGTCCAGGAACTGTTCAGGTTCGTGTGGCGACGGTCTTCCATGCAGACGGTCGTGAATAATTTGCTGTTTTACCACTCGGGAGTGCTTTAACAGTCTGTCTGATATTTCCGTGCTAGTAATAATGTAGAGGACTAATATCGGTAGTGTATCATCGCGACAGCGCAGTGGACTTAACGTTGCAGTAAGCCACGAGAGTGCCTGTGTAATGTTTCCCCGGTCATTCTTACTACCATGGGCGTTTGAAGGGGGGAGGGGGGTTCCAACAGTTTATTAAGGCGAGGATCCAGCGATGACAATTGAGTATCTCTTATACGTGCCGGTAAGTTCAGTTTCTCTGTCAAGCGACATCGGCTTGAGCGATAAAATCATAATTTTGTATTTTTATTAAATATTGTTAGTTTTGTAGACGATACTTGTGAGTACAGTTTCTTCTTAACAAAACCATTTTAGCGTTCATAGTTTTCTCATATCGGTGCGACCAAGTCAAATTTTGCTTGTTCTGCTGCCATACAAGAAGTGAAAACCAACTGACCTACTTAAACAAAATAATTCTCTGTGATTTTACAGCCCATTAGCTATGCAATAAGGAAATTAAAAGAACATGATGTAATATTTTGAATTTTTAAAAAAATCACAAAAGTACAGAAATGAAGTTGAAAATTCAGCAATATTTAGACACTTTAAATAGTTCACGGTATTTTTTTTTTAAACATGTTTTGCCAATTTTGACTTTGACATACCGTTATGAGAAAACTATGAAAATTAAAATTGGTTTATAATAGGAAACTGTACTCCCAAGTATTGTCTGCAAAACTGACACTATTTTATAAAAACATAAAATTATGATTGAATCTCACTTGAAAAACCCTTAAGGTGGCCGGCCGTCTGTCCAGGTCGCCGAGCGGTGTGTACAGCTTCGGTCGTTACAAGTTTATTCGTCAACTTCTGATCGCACTTGAGTTATGTCTGCCTAGGACTAGCATTTAAAGAACGTTACACGTGAGTACGTCTATCATAGGTGATTCGGGATAAAGTGAGCACTCAAAAAAGCCCTGATTAATTTATATTTTCTGCCAGTTTATACCATTCCGCCGAATTTAAACATAAATATTGCCACGTTCTTTTATGCACGTAGGCTTGTACAATGTTACAATTGCATTCTATTGCTCCGATAGTATCTACTAATTAAATCCATGGCTGCTGGATATATGCTATACTCAATAGTAATCTTGGTTATAAATACCTGCCAGTTAACGTCTTATAACACTGGTTTCTGTGCATCTACTCGTAATTGGTTACGACACACTCGTAAATGCATGCGTAGTATATTAACTTGTAATTCAAAACCTCCACTATAAACACACACGACACACGCAATTCAAGAATTCAGGTTCCGTTCAGCATACTGCCGTGAACGACAACGTCGCAATTAACAAAAACAATAAATAACGTATTTCCTTAATGTGTGAAACGGAAAAAAAAATACTGTTTCTAATTCCATATGCTCAGGCTGGCGATCGTAAAACACAACAGATTATGACTTCACACATCATTTAGCAATGGTATTTATAGGCAGTTACTTCTAATACTTTTGAATATGTACATCAGAAACTCATATTTATTACACAACGGACAAACACACTCATGACTCAACTCGCTTTCAAGCGAGCAGCGAAGCGGCTAAAACCTAACATTGGTGCCAACTGTCGGTGGAATTTTGAACTACGTCTGTGGCACGAGCGTTAGCGGCAATGTGTCGACGACAGTTTTGAATTCAGCTGGCGGTTGCATCACTTTGTGGTGGCGCGCTAATCAAGTCAAATTACACAATCAGTAGATATGTCAATAGGATCATAAATAAATATTTTAAAGTATATGGCATACAGAGATGTCGATTGCATTTGATGTTCATTCAATAATGCTGTATTCAAATAAGAAAATACACGGAACTACATGCAATGATGCGCTACCAACCATACAAACAATAATGTAACTACTGTTAATGTTTATAATATGCAGTAACGGCTAGTGATTTTTTTCGAAGATTAAATCTTTAGTGCTCACTTTATTTCGAACGGCCTATACAGTTCACCACTGCTCATTACAGCATATTTTCTAGCTGTCGAAAATAATGAAAATTGGAGTTCTTACGGTATTCTAAAGGTATGGCTGGCTTTACACATCGGCCCAACACCCGACCTTGGAAGGAATCGACCAGTATGTAAATGGTGCTTGGCCGATCTTGGAATGTTGGCCATGTGTTGGAAGCTTTGCCATTCATTGTCGGTTTTTGGTCCAACCATCAAAGGGATTGGTCTATGCATCGGCGTTAACTTGGTCTGTGTTTACACACTGGTACATGCATTGGTGTTGTGATTTTACATTTTTGTTTGTAGTTTGAGAAAAAAATATTGATATATGAAGTGTTGAAAAGGATCAGTGGACATCATTCTGCACATATACATAGAGTATGAATGTAGTTGCAGCAATTTCCAAATAAACTTGATTCCCAATTATCATGGAATTTAAATTGGCGGTACGACTGGTTAAAACCGATTTGGACCAGTGTGTAAATAGCGACTGGCCGTTTATTGGTCATTGGCATTTCTTCCGTCCAAGATTGGCCCAATCCGGCCTATGGAAATCTTGGCGTAGAACCTTATAAAATGCATAGGAGTGTACAATACGCATTTGCCGTTAGTTAAACGTCCTGAAATAGTGTCACCACTTAGTCTCGTAGAGGCGGGTTGTCGACAAGAAGACTTGCGTCTAGAGGCTATTGTGTCTTGTCCTTTCCACTTCCGCACTTCCGGGTCTCGAACGCGCAAAATACCTTCGCTAAGAGGACTCCGTTGGACGGTGTCTCGCGAATACTTTTTTACGCAAAACCGCCGAACTTATTCTTATTGTCGTTATCTATGAAAAGAACACCCACTTCAAACTGCGTATGCCACTTTTTGAAAATTCAGTATGCTTGTTAGTAACATGCGGCCTCTGGAAATGGCTAAAAACGGCTTTTCAGACTGCTGTAACTCTGAAAATTCGACCTGAATTCGGAAATTGCAAAATTTGGTGCGTGCGTTAGTCTTTAATTCATAACATGCAAAAATAAAATTTTAGGGTCACCGCTCGAAGTCCCACAGGAAACAGAGTTGCAGGAAAACATTGCACGCCGGCTTAGTGCTGCGAATATAGACCATGTGCCTATCGTCGAGTGTGTGCTCTGGCTCTTATCGCTCAGCTGTTCCCGCGCCTCAAACACGAAAATCTGAAACCGGTACACAGTACTCTTAAGATCTCGTTGTTAGAAAGCCGTAAAACAATCACTTCACCTCTGTCAAAGGAGATAATTAAATAAAACATTGCTACGCTACTTGTGCATATAATTTATTATTCAAATTTATTTATTTATTTATTTATTTTATAACGTACAAATTCAGCCTCAGGCTGGTTTACAATTGGTACGTAGTTGAAACTATTCACACTAATGAACAAATATTAATTATGAATATTACAATATTATTACAAAATAATTGCATTAAACTTATGATTGTAAGCATTACAAGGTTTTAAAGTATAATTGTAACATTACACTGAACAAATAATTACTAAAATGGCAATATTTTAAGTAAAACAGACAAATATTAAACTAAAAATAAGGGGGAAAATATATAAAAATAAAAATGTCAAGAAAAAAAGTTGTATGGGCTTTTGTAATCATTGTTTATTGTAACTGGTTCTGTAGCCGAAAGGACTTATATTTCTCCCTGAGAGTGTGGTGCGAAAGATTTCTTAAATCTCCCGGTAGGTCATTCCAAGCCTTGCTGGCCATGTACGTGAACGAATGTTTGTAAATGGACTTGGAATATAAAGGTAATTGAAAAGAATTTTTATTTCGCGTGTTGTGATTATGTAATGAGATAAAATTAATTAGTCTTTCCGATAAATATGTTGGCACCTGGGTATCTATAATTTTTTTAAGTTGAGTATTGAAATGATATAATCTTCTATTTTCCATGTTAAGCCATTTAGAATTGAAAAGTGCTTTCGTGACATGATCTCGCTTTTTAAGGTTAAAACAATATCTCAAACATGTGTTCTGTACCTTCTGCATACGATGTTGTTGTATTTTGCTAATATTAACAAATAAGCCGGCACAGTAGTTTAAGACTGATAGTACTAACGCATCGCACAAATATAGTTTTATTTCAGTTGTTAAAATATTTTTAAGTCTGTAAAGATGCTTCAAACGGAAGTAGGCCGACTGGATATTTGCTGATATTTGTTTATCCCAGGATAGATTCTTGTCGAATATAATTCCTAAGTTTTTGTAGGAATTCTTTTCCGGTATTATTTCGCCGTTTA
>PNEQ01020987.1:0-14611 GCA_003012365.1 Medauroidea extradentata
CTGCACAGCCTCTTTACAAAGTGCCTTGTAGAACAACATTTTCACGCACTGTAGTCCCCAGGTTGTATCTTCAAGTCAAAGAAAATGTGAGCAAACAAGTGGAAAATGCACTAGCCAATGTTGCAGTCATGTCTTTCACATGCGACTTATGGACTTCCCCTGCCAATGATGCCTTCATGGCAGTGACATGCCATTTCATAACAGATTATATCCTTAAGACTTCGTGTCTTGGGTGTTATCATTTTCCAGGTGGTCACACTGGTGCTGCCATTGCAGATAAGTTTTCTTCAGTCATGGAAGAGTGGAACATTGTTAAACTAAAAGATACAGTACCCATGTATGCAGTCACTGATAATGGTAGAAACATTAAACTTGGTTTGTCAATGTGCTGCATAGACTTTGTTCAACTCCAGTGTTTTGCACATACATTGCAGTTGGCATTAAATGATGAACTGAAGGAGACTGATGGTATGGGCAGCATGTTAAAAAAAGCTAGGGCAATAGTTGGACATTACAAACACAGCTCCAATGCTACTGAAAAACTTCACAAAATTCAAGATGAACTTGGACTGCCAAGATTGTGCTACTAGGTGGAACTCGGAATTTCTCATGCTCAGTAGGTTATTGAAAAAAAATAAAGAAGCTCTTGCATGTCATTTGGCCACTCAAAATATTGACAATTTAACAGTAAGTGAATGGCAACTTGTTCAGGGGTACACTGACATTTTGAAACCATTGTATGATGCGACAACTCAACTGTGTGCTGAACAGTCTCCTTCAGTTTCAATGGTCATACCTGTTTTGTTTTCTGTGACACAATATCTTGCTGATTATTTAAGTAAAAATAAGGGAAAAGTGGGGACTGGCTTGGTCTTCGCTAAAGCACTACTTCTGTCCTTGAAGGCAAGATTCCCTTTGTATGAGAGAAATGAACCATATTACACTGCCATGTTAGTTGATCCATGTTTCAAGCACGTTGTTGTGCCTAAAACCGATAAATTGATAGCAGTTGAGCATTTGAATTGAAAAGTAGAACAAATTCCATCTTCACAAAATATGCCAGGTGAGTTTGACATGTGTTTTTTATGTATATAAAAGTCAAAGTTGTTAATAATCTGCAGGAACCAAATTATAAATGTTGTATAAAACTATTTATAGGACCTAACCAAATTAAATAACTGGCTGGAATAATGTTGATACTTGGTAATGCTTTATTAAAAAATTTACAATGCAATTTTTAGCTTCCAACTTCAGCATCTTCATTTTCAACAAAAAAAAATGGCTTAACTTGGGATCCTACATGATTTTTGTAACAAAATATTTTTTTTTTGTATAGGCCTGATGCTCTTGCTTGAATTGTAATAATGGTTTTAACTTACTGTTATAATGTATAATTATTCAGGTTTAAAAAATTTACTATTTAAAACAAATAAAGTCCAACCTCTATCTATCGTACTCGCATGTATCGTTTTCCCGCATGTATCGTAATTTTTTAATGGTCCCGACGTAATTCCTATTATAACCAATGATAACAATGTCCGCATGTGTCGATTTTCCAATTATCGTTTTTCGCGTATCTATCGTACAAATAAGAGTTCCCCGCCATTGTAAATTACAGTGGAATCTCGTTGAATCGTTCCAGTTTCTTTTGTTTTCCCGCATCCATCGATCGTTTTTCACGGTCCCGACAAATTGCCTATATAAACAATGTTAAATAAACCCACACGGATCGTTCATATATGCATAAATTTCCCGCATCGACCGTTCAGACATTTTCACCAACAAAATTAAAAAGTTAACTTACATTTTACATTTTCATATCACGCTCGTATACACTTCTCGAAACAAACAGGCGTAAAGAACTTAACATAACCGCACAAGGCACACATTTACCGTAGTCAAAAATACGGACGAACGTAATATTTCAACTTGTTGACTATAAATTTCACCGTTATTGTTTCAAATATGTTAGGCAGTCCATCTTATTGAAAGAAACGTTTTACATACTGCAGGTTGTGTGTGTAAACACAAACATTGTCGTATTTTCAGTAAACGAACAACAAACATGTTGCCACCAACAGAAAAACTTAATTTTTTACAGAGGAAATATTTTTTTATGTTGATATCCAAATTATTTTCAATAGATTTCGAACACGTATATTGTACAAATTCATTTTGTTCTATTGTAAATATGCGCTTTTACTTTTACATTTCCGTAAAGTTTAGTGAATAAATTGCAGTAACGTCAAGAATTTTGGGAATTTTCTTCCGCCATTTTGTGCACTTCCGAGTGCAGCCGAGCGCAAACGCATGAGTCGGAGAGGTTACGTTTCGCCTTGTAAATACGTATCTCATTCTTGTTACGTTTTTTGTTTAGATATAAACAGTTTTTTTTAATTTTGTTAACAAGCGGAGTGCACTATTTTTATTTTAAGGCCTGTGAAATGTATTTATAAATTATTGCCGTAAGTGTCGCGGCCTTCAAAATCTGTTCCCTCACTTGAAGAATGCCTTGGAATAATAAAGGAGGTAGAGAAATGTCCCGGTGAAAAGCATGCTGACATCACAAATGTCTCGGATCGCCACCTTTGACGTTAAACTAGATCTTTGGTAATACAAATGAAGCTACGACTATATTCAATACACACATATTTGAAGCAAATTTCCATGTGGTGGACATTATTAAAAATAATTTTTGAGGTTATGTTTTTAGTTTTTTTTTAAGTAAGGGGGGGGGGGGGGTTGCGTGTTTCCCGCATGTTTCGTTTTCTCGGATGCATCGTTTTTTCTCATTGGTCCCTTGAAAAACGATGGATAGAGGTTTGACTGTACATTTTCTCTGCTTCAGAAAAACCTGTACATCAAGAAGTAAAGTCATCTCTTTGGAATGTTTTTGACCAAATGGCACAAGAGTGTGAAGTCGATGGAAACGTGGAAGTGTCGGTCTATCTTTCCTTGCCTCCTATTTCAAGAACAGATGACCCCTTAAAATGGTGGAGAGAGAAGGGCAGCATGCTCTATCCCAACATTTGCAAAATTGCAATGCAATATCTTGGGATTCCTGCGACTGAGGCAGCTAGTGAACGAGTGTTCTCAGGAGCAGGGAACATTGTGAACTACAGGAGACAACTTCTTGCAACCGAGCATGTAGAAGAACTTGTTTTTCTACACAGAAATCAAAAAAGAATGTAAAAAAGGTTGTGTTTAAAGTTTTTTAAGCATTTATCACCATTTGTTTCCTGTTTGAATTTGAACTGAACAGTACACTCAATTAAAAAGCTTTTACGGATATGGACTGATTTATTAATACTTACCATAATATCATTCACAGGTCTATATTACTACTTAATACTTACCACTGCATGTAACATAGACATCTGCTTAGGTGAATGCTTATAATTTAATATAGACCTATGTAATAATTTGTGTTCTTAGTTATGCAAAGGTTATTTTTATTCATACTTAAAATTTAAATCATAAAAAACATTTTATACTAGGTATCTATGAATATTTTTAATAATTTTCATATTAAATCAATTTTTTAAAAATAATTTCTCATTCTCGTCTCGTTTCTCGCGAGAAAATGTTTTTATTTCTTGAAAATTACTCGGAAGCCAAAATCCCATTCTCGCACAACCCTAATGAAAACCTATCATTAAGAAATCATGAAGTAACGAACAAAAACACGACACAAGAAGTTTATGAACTTAATCTGGTTATGCTGGGTAGTGTAAAACTTCAAGTCCATGTGTTCAAAAAGTGATCCAAATGAAGTTTGCTTCTGATGTGTTGCCATGATCAAACAAATCTAACGTGTTCTACGAACAACCATAGCAGGTTAAGTTACGTAAACGTAACTTTTTAAAATCTTGCAGTATAACATATGCAATAAAAAAAATAGTGAGTTTGAAACAGATTCTAAAATGCAGTTCGCTATCATAATAAAACCCAGATGCACGCAAGTGATGCTGTGCACTCAGTCCACGGGCCACATTCACTTTCACTTTTCACTTTCATGCTATACCAAGATGGTATCCATAACAATTGAGGTCGAGCTAGTCACTGCAGCATTACCAGATGCAACTGCATTTCCACATTTCTCACATTCACTCTGCCATGACAAGCCGATGAATGGTGATTATCATGTGCACTTGTATTTATTACGTTTACTCATAATTTTAAAAATAATTTTGCACAGTAGGTTGATTGCTGCTCGTGACACTCTCGTTTTTACGACAGTGCTCATGATGATACCACTTGTAAATGACAAACATTAACATAATAAACTGCATACACACTGATGGTGATTACAAAACACTCTTAATAATTAATGTCTCGTAATATCCCGTACTCGTAGTAGCGGGCTTCCACTGTAATGTGCCGGCAGCACAAAGGATCTAGGAACGCAGTACCTAGATACTTGTCTTCTCCGCCCGAGAGATGCGTGCTGGCGAGACAAACAATTTAGTCTCGCGCTCCACTTGTATTGATAGCCAAGTGACGCACTCTTCGCTGCGTGGCAAAAGTATAACGCTCATCAAAATCTTGTACCGTAAATTTTATTGGAAGAAGGAAAAAAAAAAAAAAAAAGACAGAGCACCTGTTTTGATTTGTGACGGAAAACGCAATCCTTGTCACATCATACAACTCCACACCATACAGATTTCAAACCTTCATATAAGACGAGTAGCAATTTTTGAAGGCCAAATATATGTAAAAATTGTTGCCATACACGACGGCAAATACAGTACTTAAAAAGAAAAAAATTGTAATATTGTATAATTGTTCTCACTTTCTGGCTGACCTTTTGGCGAAGGCTCGCGACTGCTAGATGATGACGAATAAC
Source organism: Medauroidea extradentata (assembly GCA_003012365.1). Taxonomy (NCBI): domain Eukaryota; kingdom Metazoa; phylum Arthropoda; class Insecta; order Phasmatodea; family Phasmatidae; genus Medauroidea; species Medauroidea extradentata. Next base: position 4,847 of record PNEQ01020987.1, read on the forward strand.
TCGACTCTGATGAATCGCTGCTCGAACCACTAGAATCTGAGCCAGACGATGACTTGGATGAAGCTGAATGAGAGTGCATCTTTGCCTTAATGGAAGCAGCACCTGCCACTGTTAATTTTGGTCTGTCCAGAGCTGGCTTCGCACCACTGCAAACATACAAAACACACTTCTGAAGTACATTAGCTCTCTTATGATTACATTATTACATTCACGTAGACATTTACGTGATTTCCAGTTATTTTAAAAGTAGAGAAGGCGATTCCTCTAGTAAAAACCGCAATGAAAATGGTTAGGAAATAGTAGCTTAAGTTAACAAAGGGGCAACACCTGATGTCACACAAGCTCTACAGATACAGTCTAACCTCAATTCTCATAGCTCCGAAAAAATTACCTCCTAAAATGACAGGAATACATTTTCACCCCCGACACACCTAAATATTGTGCAAACAGTAATTTTTTTAGTAACGTCAGTTTTTTTAGACATCTCTAATGCAAGAATAACTCCCTCTTGTATTTAATAATGTAATTACACAAATATACAGATGTGTTAAAATTTAAAACATGTCTCAGAAATGTAGGTACTGACACCCTTGTCCCAAAAAACAGACAAGCACTTAACTACTTCTTGCAAGCCAAGTCCATTTTGAGTAGTATTTTGTGGAAAATTTAAGACAAATTGAAATTACTAATGAAATCCAGTAATATGTACATAATTTTAATCAATAGATACCTTCCGCTTAAAAATATACTGGTAGGTCTTCTTCAGAAAGGTACTATCAATTGTAAAAAAAATTTTAGCAGAAGAGTATATAAAAAAACCTTTTACAGGCATGAAGAACGCTGTAAATGGTATTATAATAGGAAAATAAGATGATTAATGAAAGAAATATCAATTTTATTTAATAAGTAATGGGGCAGGCCTACTATTATCGGTTATGTCTCTTGATTCATATACTACTCCTCTATTGAGGGCAAACTGATCTGTCTGTCAATTACTGTAGACCTTAATACAGCTAAATTGAATTAAATAACATGTCAATTGTAAAATCAAATTAGAATAATCACACAAATACAACTGAAGACCACGGACCTTATTCTGAGTTTCTGTTTCCTACGAAAAAAGTTATTACTTAACCATAGTCGGTTCCAAACAACGGTATGGTATTTTAAGTTTAAAACGGTGTGGCGGCACTGCTCCCCTTCACACACATACTGCGATTCGTTGCACCCACGCCGACCACGTGCTCAACAAACGCGCCCTCGGTAATTTGCCCGTAGAATGTTATTAAATTTCACATGCCCTCAGCTAGTCGTAGTTTCAGCGGTAGAGTCACAAGTTTTTACCTCAGTGTCGTGGATACGAGAAGAGAAGAACGAAAACCCTCTAAATAGTTACCTCGTTAGGGGTACACAGAGATAGGTATTACCAATAAATGATAAAAGTACCATTCGGCCGCACGATGTTTATTGAATTCACCGATTCAATCTCAACAACACCATTACAGATCCCTGTACAACACACGCGGTGGGTTCTCACCTCAAGCCTACATCTAATTTATACTGCAAAAAACGGAAGCTAAATTCAGATCAATAATTATATTTGCGCAGCCCGATGGTTCACGTTACCAGAAACAGAATGCTATAGCCCCGATGTTAAAGGATCTCCATGGCACGTGCGCCCACGGGAGCTCTCCCCGCACGCGTCCGATCACTTCGACAACCAGATAGCTAAGAAGGAAAAAGCTAAGGTCCAGCGCCCTCGCTGGCCCAGTCGGAAGTCGCCCATAGATAAGATGCCACAGTATGGCCACCTCAGACTCCCCTTCACCTACTGAGAAAACTCATTTTTACTGGTGTTGCTGTTATCCATTCCTATGGTACTACAGCTTAAAACGGCAAAAAACAAATTACAACATTAATATTTAAATTTTTGTTTCTAAACATTTCCCTTGAAATAATGTTATCTCAGTTCCTTGCGCTCAGCGCTTCTTAACATCTGCATTTCTATGAACAAAGGGGATGTAAACAACAACATGAACAATCACATTTTCCTTCGAGTGCTCTCACCTACCATACATAATGGTCAAATTAAGCAGTAATTATTTATTTATACCGGTTCAGCCCACCGCTCGTAAACTTACTCTATTTATTTTACAACAAATTTCAATGCTTAAATTTATATAGACCAATATTTCTGTTCTCTTCCCCTCCTTTATCTCCTGCCGTGGTCTTCACCTACATACAGGTGTCAAGTCCCGGCCTCACACAACTTAATCTTAACACAGGCCCTTCGTTTGTTACTTCCCTTGGTGATCTCGACGCACTACACTGCCCTCGGCACCACTCATCCTTTCTCTTATAGCTAGTGCTCACGAAGCATTCCGGGATACCATTAGACATATGCTGACGCCGTTAATCCCGTATAGAAATATGTTCATGTTTTAAGAATCAAGTCTTAAATTACGTTACGTTTATGCCAGACTGAAACCTACAACTACGCATCACAAATAAATTTGGAAACAAAATAGTGCGGGTAGGCCAAGTACCTTACAACGGACATAGTTTGACACAAGTCAGGCAGTTACTAGTCTAAAATCTAAAAAGAAAGTATATAAATAATATTTTCTGTCTTTACACGAAAAACGTTTAGTTAAATATTAATGCCTGTTTAAAACGAGGAAACTTCTTTCAGTTACCGACATTAACATGTCATCTGACACTCGCATAATTTGAAGAAAAATGGTCATATACAATAGAAGGTTGTACTGCCTGCCATCTTGGCACGCTGCTTGGAAAAAGTTCAGGCCGAAGATACCCGAATGCGCTGGCCCTCGTAACAACTAAACTCTACGGATTTTGTGGAAACAACCGAGATTACTTTTTCAGTAGGCCATGGCACAGTTGTTTCATACTTACTACTGCTTCTTAACCACAAAACTTAGAATAAGCTTCCCGGACACAAGGGCCACACTCGCCCCATAGAGAAAGAGAGGAATGTGACTGGTAGTACTTGACTGCATGTCATAAGGGCCTAGGTAATAGAAGACGAAGTACACACTCTCTGACGTCACACCGCAGGGGGAGAGTACCGTGGGAAACAAAGCTTGGTTACAAACATGCTGATTTGTTGGTTGGAGATGTAAGGAACCAAAAATTTTGTGCACTAATAGATTTGCATGCAAGTGTAAAAAATATAAGTTTCATTTCATGGTTAAGATACGCAAATGCATAAGATAAAGGTGTACCTAAAAAGCGGCCAATTCCAAACAAATAATCATTTTTGTTTACATACATCTTGTACCATACACGTGAAGCAAAACACCTGTATGAAGGTTATGTTCGGTTGCGGTATCCAAGGAGGTAGGTAGGAATTGTATACCACACCAGACTGAAGCTCCTCCTCATTTAAAGTCGTCCATTGATGGGGCTGTGATCTCATGGACAGCTATTAGCCTTCACGTTAACTAACCCTTCAAGCCTCAAAACAGCTACTGGAGTCAGCCAGAATTACAGCCAAAGTTATTTGGCTGGACTTTAAGAAGGTCACTTGGTTCAACGTGCTAGTCATCGGAGAAGCAGGTTGCCATTGCATTGGTCATTTAGCAGCCACAATCAGACATTCCCTTTACCTGAAACATTTTGAATGTTCACTTCTTAGTCACTAGGCTAGTAAGTTTCCTTATGTCCTGTTAATCCTATTTCACTTGTACATCTCAGAATAGTGGGCAGTAATACATGGGAATGGGTCAACTTGGCCAAGGGTAGGATAGCCACTGAGAAGGGAGGGCACGTACATACTACGTATGCATCACAACTGCACATGCCTGACGGACACTGCTGCAACTTGCTGGTAAGTCAGCAAGACAGGGTAGCCTAGGTAATTCAGCTACATTCCCTCTCCATATGCGTTATCTCCACTAACACAATCTCCAGTCAAGGTCACCTCCCTCCCCTCCCAATTTAACAACTCCTGTCAGAATGCCTCCAGCTTCTCAGACCATTGACTGTAACTTCACTCCTTCAACACAAGACTACCAAACCCAGCTCATGTTATGTATATCCACCACATGCATCCCAGCAGATCACGAGGTAACTTGACTTCGCTACAAGACGAACAGGGGACCGAAAGCCAAGACCCTGTTAACAAGGCCACCTTTCTGCTCCAATGGGCAAGATTAGATGTCCAGAGACATGCTAACGTAATTTAATTCATAAACCCACAGAGATAAACATAAATGTCTAGTTATGCTGCAACATATAATGGGACAAACAAATGATTAATTCTTCAATTGAAACAATTTCCTCATACCAGACATGTTGACTTCACCAGGCCATGATTGTTAGTCAAAAAGTCTAGTTATTAGGGTTGTGCGAACATTCGTTATAATGAAACGATAACGAATAATCTGCACATTCATTTTCGGTTTCGGTAAGAAAATTATTTGGCGAAAGTCTAATGAAACTAAAATTCTTGACTTTCACGAATACTAAAGTTGTTATCAAATGATAATTTAGTTTACTAACAATTTCAGCTTTAAAATGTCTACTGTAAACTTGTTTTTCAATTTCTGCTCAGCAGGAATATTTCAAAACTAGTTTTACACTGTTATACCACTAATGATACAACACAATGTCGCTCCTAATGTGTCTCTCCGAGTTAAAATAATACACAATGAAACCATTAACACCATCATAAAACTCTCATTTAACATTCATTAAGGTCAAGCTCTCACAAAATTAGTTTTCATTTTCGTTTCGATTTCGTGAAATAAAGTGACATGTTTTTCATATTCGTTTCGCTAAACAAAAAGCCACATTCGCACAACCTTACTAGTTATATTTGTTAAACACAGTGAACCCTTCAAAACTCTGACTAAATGGAAGAAGACGCTGTCCGTGTTATCGAGGGGCATCCAGGGTAGAGGAGGGTGATCAGTCATTGATTAATCACAAAAAACATGAGAAATTGGCATGCTATCATTTCTACAAGCAAGAGTGGCAACAATTAAGGTTCTGCGAAACTTCAAGAATCTCCAATCTCAATAGAATTGTCTGTGATTCTATGAAACAAATTATTATTCAAAAAATGCTAATATTTTTGGCCCAAAACTTTTTTCTTTTCCAGCATTTTGACCACATACAGTATTTATGACACGTGTACAGTAGAACCTCAATAATACTGTATTTCACCGCAATGGACGACTTGAAAAGAGGCGGAGCTTCAGTCAGGTGTGGGATACCATTCCTATCTCAATGGATACCGCAGCCGAACATAACCTTCATTTAGCTGTTTGGCTTCACATGTCCCGGATGAGATGTACGTCAAGAAAATTGATTATTTGTTTGGAATTTGCCGCTTTTTCAGGTAAACAATAATCTTATGTATTTGCGTATCTTAGCCATGAAATTGAAACTAATATTTTTTACCCTTACGTGCAAATCTATGAGTGCGCAACATTTTTGCTTTTTGCAATTACCAACGAACAAAACAGAATGTTTGTAAACAAGCTTTGTTTCCCACTGTATTTCCCCTGCGGTGTGACGTCAGGGGGCATGTACTTCAAGTCGTCCATTGTCGCCATCGGGTAACGGTCACATCTAATTTCTAAGATGACAGAATTGGTAAAAATGTTTTCATTGCATAATCATCGCATCGCAATATTTTCTTTACGTTTCTGCACCAGAGATAGTTAACTACGTCCACGTACAAAGTAGGATGCTAGCAGAGGTGCCAACCTTTTACGAAAGCTTTCAGTAGTAATTTTGCGAAAAATCAGTATTTTTCAGTATTTTTCCGTAGTGAACGTATTAACTTAAGCCCACGCTACATTGGCCATAAAATAGTAGTATAGAAATAACCGTAACCGCACCGTAAGAAATTCACAGGTTTCCATCCCTCTTACGACGGCTAAGCAGCGGTACGGTGTGTTAAAGCATGTGCCACAAAAAATGTGTGTTAAAAATTCAAATATAATGATTATTTTTTACGGCGATTCTAGCACGGCCTTTAAATATGATGGCCTATACACAATCATAATACCTGTTCGTCGGTAACTTCGGTATTTGTTGTTGGATCTACAGCATCACTTAATTATAATATATTTTTTCCGCGAAATTTCAAACTTCGAAAATGCTTAACGTGTTTTAACGTAACTATGTATTGACGGCGGCATATTTGCCATCGTGTTTACACTGAAGTCACAATTGCACGATTCACAAAACACGTGTTGTTGATATACTCTCGAAGCACTTAAACCTGTCCACAACTCTGAATATTCTGAACAATAGTTCTTAATACTCTTAGGTTTCAAACTCATACTCGAATTTAAACAGTCAAATCAACATTTCGTTAAACTACGACAGTATGGATAAGTTTCCAATATGGCCGATCAGCGGAAGAAGCAACAACGCACGACTCGATTTGACCACAGATTCGACTGCATGAGTCAACATCAACAACTAATCGATAAGTCGGAAGACTGCGGCAATATGAACAATCAATTGTATGAGATACATACGACATACGAGAACCTTCCGATGCGTGGCGCACAAAGTGTAAACACACTGTGTTAGTTTGTCAATACGCTACCATCACCAAAATATGGTATCGGAAAACTAAAAACGCGAGAAACAAAACAATGTTTGTGTGCCGGAGCGTGGGGAAAGAAATAGTGCGTCATACAATCCACACAGCTACGAACCGAAATATATGCATACACAATGGAACATGTCTGTTCATTTACAGTCGGGCGGAAACTAATAAATCCGTAGTTTATCAACAGAATCCGTACTTCCGTAGTAAACCATCGTAATTCGTATATACTATGGATAATCCGTAGCAGTTGGCACCTCTGTGCTAGGACAAAATGGTTGCCGCAATAATCAATTACAGTTAGTACCAAAATGTTCCACTGGAATAAAAGTGCACCACAATAGCGCTACAAGTTTGACAACCATCTTGTGTTTTTATCTCGCTTGTGGACTCTCCCAACTGAACGTAGCATATTTATGATGTCACAAAATGAAAATGAAACTAAACATAACTTGCAAAACTTCATTTATACTCATTGGCAGGTAGTATGTAACGTATCGTATTTTTTTGTGTACAGGTCACACTATGGATATTACAGTGGAACCTCGTTAATACAAACCCTATTAATACAAATTTCTCATTAATATAAAGCGATTTTTATTCCCTTTGGAATGGGACAAGAAATGAAATAACTACTTTCATGTTCAGTAAAAATTTTGTTTATGCATTAAACCATGCAATAACAAGATCTCAAATAAAAGGAAGTAATAGTGGTGTAAATACTACAGTATAACCCCGACCTTTCGAACACCGTTATAACAAGGAACTCTCTATAACGAACAATTAATTTGGTCCCGCCGAAACTGTATTGTTTTGTAGGTTAAGTTACCTCAAATTAACGAGGGATTTTTAGTAGTCTTTACGTTCCACCTCATTGTAACGAGCTACTTTTGCAGATTAAAATGACTAACAAATTAATAATTCCAGCAGAAATATTTTACAAAAGTAAGTTTATAACTACCGTTATTACCGTACGTAAACATCCGCTCGAAATGTAAACATTGACGTGAATGCATCATAGATGTTAGTCATAACAAGCTGGTGGTGTAAGTGGCATAGAACAAACGAGTTGTGTTGGCGTTGGTCTGCTGCACCGAATGCAGAGCAAGAGTAAAGATGGCTTCCATTTTGTGATCGCAGTTTACATCATGTGTAGACTAACGCTTGACTCGTATGCTCTGGAACAAGCTACTGCACTTAGTGCCGAGTGAACAGAACACGGCCGTGTTTGCCTTGTAATCGACCTTTATCTCGAATGATGAAATAAACGCAGTTTGTATATGATGTTAGTTTATCTGTGATGATGTTTTATCTTTGAATTCTTTCCGCTTTGTCTTCGCTAGAAAAACGTGGTAGGCCGAATGTGTTACGTTTTTTATGTTAACCACGCGTGATTTTAAGAACAATCGCAAGTTACCTCATAATTTTGGATTTTATTTCTTGTAAGCATTTGTTAAACAGTTCTAATCTCCAAAATGTGGTGGTTATTTTTTGTAAATCGTGAAATAGGTTTCGTAAAATGGAAAAAAGAAAACGTAAAGCCATTTCCGTCTCGAGGAAACTTGAAATTATGAACGCTGTCGAGGCTGGTGAGAAGAAAACAGAAGTTACTAAGAAGTATGGGATCGCCACTTCAACCTTGTCGACTATCATTTCGAACAAACACAAACTGGAAAACACAGCCGTGCTTGGAACAGGCAAAAAAAAATTTCGGCCGTGTCAACATGAAGCACTTGACCGAAAAATGTTTGATTTTGTCTTGGAATCTCGGTCAGCCAACATTCCAATTTCCGGCCCAATTCTTCAGGAGAAGGCTCGGAATGAAGTTTGGAGGATGAATGTTGACGACTTTCAAGCATCCAATGGATGGTTACATCGGTTCAAAAACAGATGGAACTTGAGCACATTGAAAGTGGCTGGTGAGGAATCCTCAGTTGATCCTGCAGTGGAAGAAGCTTGGTCATCTCAACTTGCTGCCTTAACAGCTGGATATGCACCCAACAACATCTTTAATGCAGATGAGGCTGGAGTTTTCTTCAATCTTCTGCCAGACAGAACTTTATCACTTAAAGGAGAAGCATGCCATGGCGGCAAGCAAAGTAAGGAAAGGCTGACCGTTTTACTGTGTGCTAATGCTGATGGCTCTGAGAAGTTGCCACCACTAGTTATTGGGAAATTTGGTAAGCCTCGTTGCTTTAAAAATGTCAAGAAACTGCCATGTACGTATAAATTTAATAAGAAAGCCTGAATGACTTCATCATTGTTTTGCGAGTGGCTCGGGAGTTTTGACGCTCGAATGGGAGTAAAAAACAGGAAAGTTTTGTTGTTTCTAGACAATTGCTCTGCCCACACAGTGGAAGGAATAAAATTGAGAAATGTTAAAGTGTATTTCCTTCCCCCAAACACCACCAGAAAGCTTCAACCGATGGATCAAGGGATTATTTCTCAGATGAAACGAATTTACCGCAGACAACTTGTACAGTTCTTGCTGAGGAAAATGGAGTGCGGTGAAACAGCAAACTTGAAGTGGAACATCTTGCAGGCCATGCAGCACATTTGCATTGCCTGGAACAGCATTGATGCTATCTCCATTGCCAAGTGTTTCAAGAGGTCAGGTTTTCAAGTTGTTGACAACCACGAAATTGAAACAAAAGAAAATGGTGGCAATGATGAAGATGCATGGAATCAAGTTACAAAAAACGTGAAAACAGAAACAACTTTTGAAGAATTTGTCGAAGTGGACAGTGCAGTTGTGACAAGCTCTTCTACAGAAGACATGCAAGTGTGTGACACTACCGAACAAGAAGAAGACAGTGAAGAAATAGAGCAAGAAATAATCAAGCCCACAAGGCAGGAAGTGTATTCTGCACTTGACACTCTCGGCAGGTTCTTTACAACATCGAGTGCATCAGACAGCCAGACAAGTCTGAAACTGCTGCAACAAGTGGAGCATGCTGTGACACAAGAAATCAGAGTGTGAAGCGACCAGCCTGCGCTTGGGGTATAGTTTTTCAATTAGTCAGTTGTATTTCTAGAGTCTCTACTGTTGCTTACTTGTTTGCATAAATTAATGCTAGCCAGTGTTACTGACACTTCAGAACCAAGAGCTGGTCAGCCTGGTATCAGTTAGGTGTAGGGTAGGGTTGATGCATTTATTAATGTCAAAAACCCCA
>PNEQ01020994.1:0-11334 GCA_003012365.1 Medauroidea extradentata
TCACTAGCTCTGTGTGTGATACATAATCCTGCTTCTACCAGTACGACATCAAGTAACCATTATTACTATGTTCACTAGCTCTGTGATTTATACATATTCCTGCTTCTACCAGTACGACATCAAGTAACCATTATTACTATGTTCACTAGCTCTGTGTGTGATACATATTCCTGCTTCTACCAGTACGACATTAAGTAACCATTATTACTATGTTCACTAGCTCTTTGTGTGATACATAATCCTGCTTCTACCAATACGACATCAAGTAACCATTATTACTAAGTTCACTAGCTCTGTGTGTGATACATATTACTGCTTCTACCAGTGCCACGTCAAGTAACCATTGTGTCTTTGTTCACTAGCTCTGTGTGTGATACATATTCCTGCTTCTACCAGTACGACATCAATTAACTATTGTTACTATGTTTACAAGCCCTGTGTGTGATACATATTACTGCTTATACCAGTACGACATCTAGTAACCATTCTTACTATGTTCACAATCTCTGTCTTTGATACATATTCCTTCTTCTACCGGTACTGCATCAATTAACTGTTATTACTTCCTTCACTCTATTTGTGATTATCACCTCTTCCTTCGTCTACCATTACATTGATATACTTTTATACTAATTTCAATAGCCTTGTAATCTATAAATTCAATTTTATTATTCTCTGCTCTATCAATGATTTTAACGCCTGATTTATATTTAGTTAAAATAAATAAGTATTTTTTAAAGTTAATTTTTTTAATTATTTAACACGTATTTCATTTGTTTTGTAATTTATTATAATTATACAGTGCGTAAGATGTAGCTCTGTTACTTGATATATAAAAATGCTGTGTTGCATTTTTACAATGATTTTTTATTGAAGTTTTTGCCTTACTGGGAGTCAGCAGGAAGTGTTGGTACCAGTGAATGTTGTCCCAAAAAATGAACGAACATTTTTTTATGCAGCGATTCTTTTTAAATATTTCACATTCTGAAATGTGTGAAGTACAGCAATCTCAAAGAAATAAGTAATTCACATGTTATGATCTTTATGAATCTACATTTTACATGTTGACGATCTGTATAGCTGAAGAGTTCAATCCATTGTTGACCTAATGCGCCATGAAATGTAGACATAAATACTGCTGCTAGGGAGATAGGGACATGTGAATCACTATGGTGTGTGTGAGAGCCAAGTAAGCTGGCTGGCTCAGACTGTCAGATGTATGTAAACACAGTGCGAGTGATGTATATCCGGGAGCGTGTGCCACTACTTGTTCGTCACTAATGGTGGTCACTGACCAGCAGTTACTCGCTTGTCTTTATATATAGCCTGCCAGCTGGACCCGCTACCTTCACATCCAGGAAACTACTTTCAACAATCTGGCACGTACATTAACCCTAACATAGCTACCTTTAACTAAGTTATCAATATCACGATTACAATTCATCTATTACAAAGCATTGACTGACTGACATCAAACTGCAGCCCAAACCACTGAACTTAAGAACTTGAAATTTTTTGTATGGGTTCCCGTCAGGTCGTAGGCGAGACCTAAGAAGTAATTTTTCGAAATTTGACTTCTTAGGGGGTGTAAAGGAGTGATAAGTATTTCCGAAGAAACGTCGATAGAGCTCAAATTCGACGGCCTGTCATCTTGATTTTTACTTTATTAAGACACACTTAAAAATACATATTATTCAAATTAAGGATTTTTTGAAGTTCAACATTTAAGGGGGTGAATATACATTAAACGTGTTTCCGATTAACTATCGATATCTCTCGAATCCTTCGGGGTAGAGATTAGTATTTACTTCAAAATGTGGCTAACATAAATACCCGAAAAGTACTTTTAGGATTTTTGAAATTCGACCCCAAAACAGTAAGAAGGGGTAAAATTTGTTTTTTATGATTCGTCTATATCACTGAAACACAATTTACTGTCGTGATTTTCACTTCAATTCGTTACGTATACAAATATATATGACAGAACTCCAAGACGTTTCGAAATTCTTGAATGAAGGGGGTAAAAATATGTAAAATATGTTTCCGATTATTCCCCATATCTATCGAACCAATCGATATATCGAAGTTTGATGCTTTTGTAAATATCTCAAATACTGTTAAAATATATTTTCCGAATTCGGCCCTTTAACTGTATAAATAAGTGTCAAATATGTTTTCGATTCACAATCGATATATCGATCCTATTGATTTGTATGTAGCGACTTTTTTTTGTTTAAGATTGATGCTTACTCAAATACCCTTAAAATAAATTTCACCAATTTTCGAAATTTCCTAACTAAGGTGGTGAAAAGGGGTGAAAAGTGGTCAAATATGTTTTCAGTTAATCGTTGATATATCTTGAGCCCAGCGGGCTATTGTCGTGTTTTTCACGTCCACGATACACCAATAAATTATTCTAAGGCCTGATTAAAGGGTTATTAGAAATTCGCACTCTTAGGAGGTGAAAAGGCCTGTAATTTGTTTTAGATAAATCCTCCATATATATCGATCCCATCGAAATATACAGTAAAATTTTGCTTCAGGATGATGACTACAGAAATGATCACAAAATTGGTTTTAATATTTTTCGAAATACGAACTCTCAGCACTGTGCAAAGTTCACATGTGTTTTTTAATGAATGATCAACTTTTCTTTGACTGAAAGGGCTGTCATGATTTTTTACTTAATTTGATATTTGTACAAAAATTTAAGATGTGAAATAAAAATTTTTCGAATTTCGACACCTGAAGGGGTGAAAGGCATAACATTTGTTTTCTATCATCCGACGATACTTGCCGTAAGCAAAAGAGATATTGAGGTGTTGTTCGCGTTAGAATGATATATGGGCAGTTCTCCAAAAAATGTGCTTTTTATGTCCTTACATATTTTGACATCAAAATTGTTTAAAAATACAGTGTATTTGGATTGAAATGTAATGCATTCAGTTAGAAGTATTTAATAAAATTATGAAAACAAACTTTGAATGAAAATATTGGTAAAAAATAATGCCACATACTGTAAAATTTCACGTCCGTGGACTGTCCCACTTTCTGTCCGTGAAATGTCCCAAATGTTTGAAATTAAAATGTGTTAAACTAGAAAACTTAAAAATTTTTTTGTAAATATTAATATGTAGAAAATAATTTGCCTATTATTAAATGTTTAAGCATTTGAATATAAATTTTTTACAACAGAACATAAGTCAGTCACAAGAAAACTGAAATGCCCATGGACATTTATTGTTAGTTCATATAAAATACACTTAATGGCAGCATTGTTGCTTTCTCTTTGTTTGTTCAACTTCCATTCAGCCATTTGGTTTGCTGGTGTTTTGTCAGTGAATGATTGTTCCTTTATTGGTGAGAAATACTGTGTTAAAGTGGAAGTTTTAGTGTAAGTTCAGATGAGTGTGTCACATCTGTTACCATTAAATATCAGTAAGTACAATAAGAAAAAAATATTTTACATAGTGTAACTAAAAAAAATAAGTATTTTACTCTTTTCGTGGCCCTAACTTTGTTCATAACCTAAATTGATTTTAGTTACAGAACATTTATACTGAATATGTCACGTCCGTGGAAGTCACGTTCGTGGTCAAGAAAGACCACGGATGTGACAATTGATCCACAGACGTGACAATAATTGGAATAATCATGCATTCTTCATAATTATCATAATACGTAATTAAGTTAACTTACAGTGTTTGCTGATGTTAAGAGAACTTAATAAGGTAGGCTACTGTTAAAGGAGAACTCTAAGGGTTTGATCAATAAAATACATAGGTTCTGGGAGAATATAATTGTTAAATTGGTTGAATAACCTATAATAATATTTTTGTCTATTAATTATTGTTAATCACTACCCAAACCATGTTATCTTTCCAGAGTACATTTTGCAAAAACGAGTGAATTGGATAAGAGGAGGGAGAGTAAGATTAGCATGAGAAAGGCAAGAGAAAGACTGAAAAATGATGTACAAAAATATGAAGAACAAAAGAAAAAAGATAGGGATAGGAAAAGAGCACAGAGAAAAAAGATTTCAGACATGTCAGAAAGGAAAAAACTGTGTATTAGGAAAGGGTGGAGAGAGAGATCCAGGACGAGTAGGGAGAAGAAAAAGGAATTAAATGCAGCAAAGCTGACACCATCACAAACCCCGACACAGTCACAAATCCCGACATCAGTACAAATGCAAGAAACCCCTGAATGTAGCAAATTAACAAGTTCAAGGAAGGGCAGTGGTAGGAAAATGCGATGGAGAAACAGAAACTTGCTAAAAAAGGAAATAAAGAAGCTGCAGGGAGACAACAAGAAACTGAAAACAAAAATTGAGAAATACAAAAAGAGGCACTATAGGGTCAAACATTCATGTATTACAACTCCAGAAAGAAATGTTAAATATTTGTTGAAGGGAAAAAATTGCCGTGCACAGGTTAAAAAACAGCTCATTTTTAGTGCAGTAATTTAAAAGCAGATTACCGCGGATTTCAAGAAAGAAACTAGTACAAAAAAGAAAAAGCACTTCATGACTTCATGGTAAAATAGTTAAAAAGTACAAACTATTGAACCGTGTACGTTCCCTTACTTCTCGCAAAATGTTGTAGCCAACCCTACAAAGTTGCTACTGTACGAAGGAATGTCGTTATTGATTTTCTTGAAATGGACAAGAATAGTAGGTTATGTGCTGGAAAGAAAGAAACCATTACTAGGAATAAAATTAAAAAAACAAAAGCGTCTGTTAAATAACACTATGAGCAACCTTCACAAGGAATTTATTTCTGAAATTCAACAGCACAAAGACATATCATACAGCACGTTTTGTAAATGCCGACCATTTTGGATTACACCACCTGATTACAAAACCAGAGACACGTGGCTGAGTAAGCTCCACGCTAATTTTTCATTTCTTGTAAGTTGAATAGTGCAGGAATCATACAGGAAAGAAATTGTGATGAAGTATTACAAAATCTCACTTGTGATGGTAAGCTGCATGAGAAGTGTTTGGAGAAAACATGTGCTCAGTAATCTTCAAAGTCAGCTGAAATAATGTGTTTTGAAGAGAGTGAAATAAAGTACATGCAGTGGACAGCAAAAAAGGTGGCAGTTGAAGTGAAAGGCATGTCTAAGTTATGTCAAAAAAACTATAAAGTAAGAATGTTCTTGCTCAAAGAGAGAATTAGTTTTAAAGTTTTTGGACACTATTCCTAAATGTATGCTGCATGTATGCAACATCAGGTATCAGTGCAAAGCAACCGCAAAAATTAAAAGTGATCTGGCAGTTGACGAGGTTTTCTTCCATTGCGACTTCTCTGAAAATTATTCGTGTAAGTACTCGGAGGAAGTGCAGTCAGTCCATTTCAGTGGCTCAAGGAATCAAATTTCACTGCATACAGTTGTGGTATATTACAAATCAGAACACGACAATGCTATAAAATTTCAGTCATTCTGTACTTGGTCAGATAGCTTGCGCCATGACCCCATAGCAATTTGTACACACTTGGTGCCAGTAATAAATGAAATAAAAAACATTGTGCCAAGCATTAACAAAGTACACTTTTTAAGTGATGGGCCCAGCACAGTGTCTCACAACAGAAACATGTTTTTTTCTGACAGCATCCTTTTTACCGAGAATGTTTAATACTATACTACGTTCACTATAAGTTGAGTCCTGAAGTAAACAAATAAAGTAATATCATTGCACTTCGCTAGCTTCTAATTGCCATGCGTCGCGCCGACGTACTATTTCCAACCGACAAAAGTGTGTACAGTCGGCATCATAGGAAACAACAACGCCGTACATATTAAAACAATATTGCGTGAAAATTTCGTACGTGTTATTGACATAGGGAAACAAAAATTACACAAAAACTTGATAAAAATATTGATATCATGTGTAATTACTGTATATTTCAATATTTAATAGTAATTGTCAAGTCATGACTAACGATTGTATTCAAATATTCCGGTATTAACGTAACGAAAATTTGGTACTTAAGGCAAAAAAAAAGTTGTCAACAAGATGAGTGAGTAAACTTACTGTAAAGTCCTCCTGGATTATTTTGTACTTCGTTTTGGAAAAATTACATTTTATAAATCACCAAACAATCTGTAGATAATTGACGACACATATTTTTTCTATATAAAAAGAATGCTACGAGAGATTTTTATTCTTGCCGTATAAACATCACCACAGCTTGTTTAGTAATGAAGACATATATCCACGTTTCGAAAACCATGCAAGACATTTTCACTGTTCACGTCCAGCATCACATAACCTAATCCGCAAGCGACATAAATATAAACCGACGCGAGGACAGAACACAATAGAACAAGGAACTTTGGTTCGGACCACGCGACCGTGGATCGGACGAACTGGAACGGAAAATGGACGAACGAAAGAAAACATTCGCAGTAACCACAACATTGACGCGTTAACGTCCAAAAATACTTTGAAAAAATGAAACATATCTGATTGTGATATTTCTGACATATATTTAGTGTGGTAATTATTACTGAACTAAACTTTTGGTATCTTCAGAGTATCGTACGTCTCTAAATACTGGCAAGTGTACCAAGAAACTCGTACGTTTAGCAATGCGTCAGTCGTTAAATAAGTCGTGAACCAACTGTACGGACGTGTCGTCCGCTAACCATAATTACAGTAATAAACATATAGCGTCGTAGATTGTGTTTGCAACGTCTGTATATTTTAGATATTTGTTAATAAAACTCTCTCATTAAGTGATGGAGTGGTAAATTTAAATGTATACGACAGATAACAAAGATCTATTTCTTATGCAAGATCACAGTGCGTGACAGTCGGCAGCCAATGAGCATGTTTGTTTATAATTTGCTTTGTTTATCCTAAAACTCAACTAAAAGTGAACAGAGAATAGCAGCCTTCATTGGCACTTTACAGAACAGGCTCACGGAAAGGGGGCCCCCGATGGTGTTGGTGGCTGTGTTAAAAGAATTGCAGACAATTTGGTTGGACAAGGAAAAGACATACCAAATGTTACAGTTCTTGCCAATAAACTACAAGAAAACTGTAGTGGAATCAAGATTTTCCTCATCAAAAGTCATTCTATTACAGAAAATGAGAAATATTTACCAAAAATGTGCCCAATTTCAAAGGAACTCTCAAGTCTCATGAAGTTAACTGGGCTAAGAAGAATGGAGAAGAACTCCAAGTTAGGAGATTGAGCTGCATTGAGTGTCCTGCTGGCGTTTCCTGCATTCATTACACCTTTGGGCGGATGAAAATTACTCCCAAACGTATACTTTTTAGTTTATTTATGTATTTTAATAATGTTAAACATTCCCCAATGTAGCTAGCTAATAACAATGCTAGTTTTTAAGACTGATACAAACATTTGTTAAATCAATATTGACACTGGAAATCTTCTGTTTAATTCTCTTCCCCCTCCCTCTTATCATATTACATTCTTCAATTTTATTATTTTATTCCCCATTATTCTACTTCTCTTCATTTTTATTCTTTCGTGCATTCTGTTGCTGCCACAAAATTTTGGATCTTATTTCCTTACTTCACAATAATCAGAAAATTTTGTTAGCAAGAAGATATCATGGTATGATGTCTACAGTGATGAAGAAGAAAAAACAACTCCAGAAAAAAAAATAATTTAGAATATATGACCAATGACTTTGTTTTGGTAAAATTGGCTGGGAAGAAAGTTGTAAAACATTACATTGTTCTTATAATGTCAGGTGTTGATAGTTGCGTAGAGTACACAGTGAGATATCTGAAAAGGTGTAAAGCTAATGGGCCTATGTTTACTCTTCCAGACAATGAAGATTCTACTTTTGTTATATCGAGTAGTGATATTGTTTGCAAATTACTGCAACAAATTTTGAACTACAGAGGACAGTATATATTTTCAGAACTACCTGATTATCAGAATCTTGAATAATGCTTTACCCCATATCATAAGGCCACAGACTTCAATGTATAGTTGTAACAGTTGGTGATGCAAATCATTAGAATTCTGTTGGTGTAACGTTTATTTTAATGGGGCTGTTTTTAGATTATGTTAATTCATGTTTTAAGTTTATTTCACACATTTAGTTTTAAAAAATGACATTGTATTATCACAATGAAATGTTTTTTAAACAGCAATACTTAAGCATTTTAAAGTTAGGTCTGTGCCTAGTTGTCAGTAACACTGTATATTTTGCAAAGCAAAGCTAGCCTGGTTCATGAAATAAAGAGTGGTATCGTATCTGTAGATTATGTCACGTCTGTGGACAAGGCTGCCACATCCGTGGACACATAAAATTTGCAATATGCTTCTTTTTTTTTTAAATAATTTATTCTTGAGCATGGAAACTTGGTGAAATTACATACCAATCAAAATTCTATATCACTATATACATGTGGTATGGTTTTATTAATGTGAGATTTTAAAATTATAGATGACATAAAAAACACCTTTCTATGAGAATGACCCATTTACGTAAGTACTTAAATTTGTATTGCAAGTTTTTTATTTTTAAGATAACTTAATAATTGACAAGGAAACTTAGTTTGTAAAATTTTAAGGCAGACGTTCCGAACAGCAAGCACGACCAACGAGAATTAAATTATACAGGAGTTTCATTTTACAGATCTTCTAAGGCGTGTTGTTGTACAACCTCTATGAGCTCAGGAAAATAATATTTTATTTTTGAAATTATTTTTCATGAATACGTTAGACGTTTTGTGCGCAGTTGTTTGTAACTCGGAAGAAATCAGTCTTAATACCACGTAAACTACGTATTTCAGTTGATTACCCTCACACAATAAAGTGTCTGTAATTACCTCATAACATCAACATTGATGGGACTGTAAATAAGGCCCAGGCGAAGTCGCTGCTAGTTGACAGGGACAAACTTAATACTGCTTTTCGCGTGGGCAACTATAGCTACTTGTCCTGTTGCAGAGTTATCTCAACTAACAGATTTGTCATCCTAACACTTGATGACTGCACTACATATCTGGTATACAAAGGTGTTTTTCAATTAAAGTAAATATTATCTTAAATGAGTAATACAGGCGAGCAAAGCCGCAGACGCACTGCTAGTGTATTTGAATAATTCAACGGGTAGGTTTCTTCCTTAAAATAAAAGGTATATAGAACTTATTCGCATACATATGTGATAGACTGGTGAACGCAGAAGAAGGCAAGAAATTATTAGAAGGCGCAAAGTCGTGAAAGCAGTACTTAAGTTCATGAATTTAAACAAAACTGTTAAAACTGGAGGTAGTTATTTTCATGCTCAAAATTTAGTTAAACTTCACCACTTCATTTTGTGCTTCAAAACATAACATCTGCAATGAACGAAAAAATCTAAATTGGCAAAAACTTAGCAAGAACATTAGATAATTTAGTTGAGAGTAGTAGCCAACCGAAATGAGATGAATCTGCCAATAAGGCAACAAAGTGTCGAAGAAACTAAATAGAACTTAATTAGTGTCGGAAACTGCGAAGGCTTTGACAGCACTGTACGCAGTAGACTTAGCAAACATATTAGCGATGTTTAGGTGATATGGCTTCTCGTTACAACGTCCGAGCTGCATGCCACACCTATGCCAATACATTAAGCTTTATAAGTGTTTGACAATAAGGAATTTTTATTCTTTCTTTAGTCAGGATATGAACAAACGAGGTCAATATTATTCCGCAGTGAAAGTTAGCTATTGGTCGCTGTTAGAACTATGTTGAAGGCTTGCTACAAGTCAATATAATAACATTAGACCTTAAACAAATCAGTCATGTAGGCTGTTATATAACATATACGTGTACTTAATTACTAGAGCCGACGATTTTATGGTGAAAATAATCCTGCAACAGTTAGTTTCAATGCCTTACGTACTCCCCTGTAGCCGTGCTTCATGGTTATTGGCAGAATGTATTCATGTACAGACGTGGCTCATTTGACTCCGCCAACAGGAACAAGGTGACTGCGACATCACACGTGTGTGATTGGTGGGAAGAACCTCTAGATGATGAGAGTTACAAACAGCCAATCACAGACCATGAAGCAAAGTTGCATATGTGCATGTAAGGCACTGAAACATATTGTTGCAGAATTATTTCACCAAAAACCTTCGGCTCTGTTTATAACATCAAGAATTATATTTATACATGTGCTTTCGTTACGCAAGAAAAACGAGCGAGCTTTATTACACACAGGAGTATTAAAAAAACTTTCACAACTTTTACCGAGCACACTTTTTTCGCGTTTTGTCTTCTTTCCAGGTGTCACAAATTTTCCCATACCTGGAATTACCTTCGTGCACTAAAAATACTGGCATAGCGCACACCCATCATCTCAGCTGTAATTGCAGCTAATTCCTTCACAAGCATGGTCTGACACTGTGGACAAAGATAAGTAAAAACATTCAGAACGACTATATTTTCCCTGAGAAGATTTCAAGACACTAGCGAACAATTCTTGACCGTGACACGCAACGTTGCTCGATTGAACCTGTCATAGAGGAGACCTGTAACTCGTCGACACGACTGTACGACCGATTCCATAACCATTAGATCAGTCTACATGACAACGACACATTCCATAACCATGAGATCAGTCTACACGACTGTACGACACATTCCATAACCATTAGATCAGTCTACATGACTACGACACATTCCATAACCATGAGATCAGTCTACACGACTGTACGACACATTCCATAACCATTAGATCAGTTTACACGACTGTATGACACATTCCATAACCATTAGATCAGTCTACACGACTGTACGCCACATTCCATAACCATGAGATCAGTCTACACGATTGCACTTCACATTCCATTACCATGAGATCAGTCTAACCGACTGCACGACACATTCCATAACCATGAGATCAGTCTACACGACAGTACGGCACATTCCATAACCATTAGATCAGTCTACATGACTGTACGACAAATTCCATAACCATGAGATAAGTCTACACGAATGTACGACACATTCCATAACCATTAGATCAGTCTACACGACTGTATGACACATTCAATAACCATTAGATCAGTCTACACGACTGTACGACACATTCCATAACCATGAGATCAGTCTACACGATTGCACGTCACATTCCATAACCATGAGATCAGTCGACACGACTGCACGACACATTCCATAACCATGAGATCAGTCTAACGACTGCACGACACATTATAACCATGAGATCAGTCTACAGGACTGCACGACACAATCCATACCCATGAGATTAGTTGACACGACTGCACGACACACTCCATAACCATGAGATCAGTCTACACGACTGTACGACACATTCCATAACCATGAGATCAGTCTACAC